>DWPO01000030.1:0-10014 GCA_018251755.1 Morvina fissimacula | reverse complement strand
TATTTCCCAATACGATAAATATTTACACAGTATGCACCGTAAGCTGTGAACCTATTAAGTGCGCTTCATGTAGAAGCACATTTGCATGTAAAACTTACAAAATTCACAAGCGTTATTAAAATTGAGCATGTGAAGCCGCAAATGAAGGCTTGAGCGACAGTGAGCGGATGGGGGGGCAGCTTGTTTTGGTCTGTTTGGCCCCACGACGCTCCACAAGGAAGACGCCGATCCGCGCACTAATTCAACGGAGATCGATAGTGCACCACCCTGCGCCCTTTCACACCCACCGAGAAAGATAATTAAATTGTTTAGTTTCAAAACTGGAACAAAAGGAATATCTATACAATTGGCATGAGAAGAAATAATTTCAACCACAATAGGGATGTAGACGTCAAATCAATTAAGATACGATATTTATGAGCTGAAATATCTTTTTTGATCATCAGTTTCTTTTTGTCATATAAAATCAAGGATGTTTCGTTTTTGACTATTCTTAAAAATTAACATTATGTGAATTAACATAATGTGTACCTCCCTAGTATTTCATTTTTTATGTTTGTATTATTATTCAAACAGGAGTATAAGTTACTTACGATCTCATTCTCTCTCGATCGATTTAAATTTAAGGTTAAACGTGAATGTCCATGAACAGCATAGATCACTAAATAAGGTATAAAAGTGTGTACCACAAGACTTACAAGTGTATCTAACAATAAGTGTTCCTAAAATTACACTCTAATGCAAACTTTTTTAAAGGAAAACTATAATATACATTTTTACGTGAAACAACTCAGGTGCAATAGCCGTTAAAACTTTAGTGCTTAACCGCATTGATGTAATTGGAAACTGCCTGCCTATTGGATTAAATTGACATTCAGTGTGGTAGTTGTATTTAGTAGCAAATGGCGACCCATATGGCGCAATCGTTATCATGCCAGACTGTCATTCGGAGGTTCCTATGTTCGATCTGGGTATTTGTGTACTTGTCTTTGTGTGTGTTTCCATGGCACCCACGACACAGGGAATCCTACTGTGGGGCCGTGAGTGTGAAGCGTTTAATAAAAATGCAAGCACGTGGACATTTACATGTAATGATAAACACGTCATACAGCTTTAGTCCTTAGGTATTTGCAATGCTACATACTAGTGCAGTGGTAGTTCTAGGGACTAAGTTGTTTTGCCTCCTGTGCAGTACGGTTTGTCAAACCACACACCGAAAGCCGAAACCGTACCTACTCCGGACGTCACTGCTTTACGGTAAAATAGGAGCATCGATCGTGACGTCGACATCCTCTAAATTTATGAAACCCCTGAAAGAAAAGCAACTTGGCGAATTCTCAACTTAATTTGAAAATGTACATTTAACATTTAGTTAAAACAAACCCTTCGACCGTACTTATTTTAGAAAAATAAACAAAGAGCTTCTTAGAATAACAAGCGCGAAGGAACTTCTATCAAATGAAAGTGTTTCACTGCAGCGGATTCATTTCTTGAGTGAACTTTTGAACGACCTTCGGGGGTGATGTTACAAGTTTCAGTTACAGTTATAGATGGCACCCCCGCCTTCCCCCGTCTCAAGAAATTTGCATGATTAGAACGCGGGCTGGGTGCATAAAAGAACGAAAACGGAGTTCAAAATGGAAAGGCAAAACGACAAAGAAATATCCAACCACTTAAGTACCTACTTAGGTAAGTTCTAGAATTCTTTAATTATTTAAGAAACATAAGAAAAAATGTTCATTTAAATTTTGTTTAAAAGTAAAATACGATTCATTGAGATATTTTTAAAAAGTTGAAATCCCAAATGTTCAAGCGAAAACACTTATCTCTTTTACGATACCAACTGTATCACGTTACGGTAGACATGTACAAAACCAATAGGAGCGGGTTTACATTCCGAAATTGGATTCCACAACAAAGGGACATCAAAGAAGCTAGCTGCACGCGTGCACGCCAACATAAAGACCGGTGCAGGGCCGAGGAGCATGCGTCCACTCCACCCGGTGGGGGCTGCCGAAAGTACGGGGTGGTAAGCGCCTCACTCACACCCGAAGATGCATAGAGTTTCTGGACGAAACCGCACCGCCGCCTGCACGTAATTGTAATGAGTTTCCCACCTCTATTTACTTTATTGATTCATCGGGTATCGATGGTGGAAATTGAGGGTTCATTTTATGATTTTAAATTCCTGCATATCCCATACACCCTTAGTAGAAACACTATTTAGATGCTTTTATACTTTGTCTTTTTAAATTACAACTAAAAGGAAAAAACTTAATGCACGTACTTAAGTAAATACCTATGTGTTAATTCGAATATATTTTTATACGACTCTATAATTGTATTTATGAAAAGTAATAACTTCATATTAAAATTTTGTGTATTTTATAATGGAAATCTCAATAGGCCTGGCGTCAATGAAAGATGGCTGTATTGTTTTGATTTTTGTCTCATACTAACAACAGTACAATAGTAAAAACTAACATGATATACACAGATAAATTGCTGAAATCTACCTACTTGTAAAAGTATAAAGAAAACTAATGCTGAGCTACGACTATGATATATTTGCCCAAAGCACCTACCTGTACAATACAGTCACGACATTCCCGTGCACCGATAAATCGCATTATGGCCCACGTGCAGCGAATAGATTTTTAATCTTGTTTCTTTTATATTATCCAGCTTAGAAAAGCTACAGCGTGCCTTGAAAAGCATTAGCCGACTACGAAACGAAACTAGGTTTAGTAAAGTTGCTATTTACTAATTTGCGCAACTGAAACCATGAAAGCTTACATATGCTATTCACCTATCAAGCAACTCAGTACAGCAGTTAACCGCTTATTTCAATTACAAGTAGAATCATAGGAAAAGGATCCTGGTGCTCTTGAACGGCATAATAAACGAAGCAACATGCGCTCAAAGGAAACACGTTGGCTGACATATGGGTACCTGCATACAATAACGTTACCAAAAACAAACAGAACTTGCCGCAGAAACGTTAATAACGCTCACGTTGGCATCCATAGCTCTTTTCATTCGGCACGAGCCGCGCAGGCTGTGTCAAAGCACGTAATTAGTATTTAGGAAGGTGGTAAGAAAGGAGAGGTCGTGGGCCAGACGTCGGGTATCGATCCAGCGACCTGCCGCACGTTCCCCCTCGCCAACGTGGGGAGTAGGGAGCCACGCACATCGAGCCACCAATTGACACACTTAAGGTAATACTTGGCACTTACGACGCTGCCTTCTTTACTTTGGCCAACGAAGCCTGCCTGTCGTCTAAACTTACAGCTACACGAAGCGTTCTAGAACCTTATGTAACCTACCAACGTACTGTCACATCGACGAGTTTACCTACGAGACTGGTATTACGTATTAATGTACGTGCAAGCTACCCAGGACAAATAGAAGCCGAACCTGCATTTACGTTCCACTAATTTAATATTTATTTTATCTCCACAATGTTTCGTATGCCAGGTACAAAGCAAGCGGGAATAGCTGAAAGTTACAGAAAGCTCGACCCAGTTGGCTTTGAGCCCGCCGGTAGGTCGTAGCAATACGTAGCAGTGCTATTACTTAACCTTGAGTGAAACAGATGAGATAGATACTTTTATCGTTAACATTATTTTCACCAAATGGCTGCGACCCTTTTTTAGCTCCACTGTTGGGAATAGGTATCTGCTCCAATGCCGGTTAATTTAAACATATACACCAAACCCAATAAGTATACTGATGACCACGTATGAACATCCGAATCACAATTCTTATACACTCGGCCTGAACGATGTAAATAATAAATAAATAATTACTCGCTCGATTGTTACTTACAATCGATTTTCTAAAATTATGTCAAAAGACATAGGCAATAATTATTATTATACAATTTAATTGTATGTACAATTTAATTATTGAAATCCACTTTCAAGATAGAAATGTTTTGGAATCTTGAAAGTGGTTTTCAATAAATTGTAAAATAGAATAAGAATTACCACTACTGAAATAATTCGTATTCAACGTAATTATGTGACAGTCTAATTGGAACATTGTGTTGCATCTAACTCGGAACTTTCATAGAATAAATCTAGAATAGATACAAATAATTACTCATCAAGTAATTGCTTTTTCTCCACCAACCCGCATTGGAGCAGCGTGGTGGAGTATGCTCCAGGCCTCACCCAGTTGTGGTGCGAGACCCGTGCCCAACAGTGGGACATAAAAAAGGGTCGCAGCCAGGTGTTGAATTGCTTCTAGTAGTCACACTGTAACTCAAGGCCAAGGTGTGGACTATACAACTTCAACTCATACCTTAGTTACGAGTTAGATCACAGATAACGGGTATGTCCTGATCACTGATAGATTAAAGTATTTTACATTAAGCATGGACACCGAAATGTACTTAAATATCTATCGGAGTGCCTATTTATGTAAACAAACTCTATGAAAATATCTTGATGCTTTGTGAATTTAATACGGGGATAACCTAGTTTCATAATAAATGTAAACACATCGAACGTATACCTATGTAGTATACAACATTTGGAATATTACGTAAGTGTACTTTATTTGCGCGACATCTCATCCATTAGGCGATGTTACTCTTAGTATAACCTTCAAATTCAATTTTGCGTATCGTTGCAAGATCTCCATAAAAACTAGGATATGTATAAAGGACCGAGTACACTATAAAAGTGCGTATATCTCCGTGGCTTTTGTAGATATTAGATGAAGAAAAGCAACCTCTGGCGCGATCGGTATTTAGATGGGTGACCGCTAGTGGCAAAATTACATGCGCCTTCCTTGCTTCGGAGGTCACTTTAAACCATGGATCCCGCTTGTCGTCGATAGATGTCAGTCGTAAAATCTTGTCGGAGGTCGATTGTGTGACTCGACACACGGGGTGGCCACTAACCCGCATCTCCAAAAATCCACTTTGGAGCGGTGTGGTAGATGATAGGTATGCTCCATGCGTAACATCCAGACATATGATAAAAGACAATAAATGTACTCAACAGTGAGACATTAAAAGATTCGTATCGTATTTACCACCATTTTATCAAACCTGGCTCTCCAGCTAACCGCAATAGCACCTTGGAGTATAATCCGTATCTCACCGAGTTGCAGCAATGCCCAGTGCGTTGCGCCCGTTTTATCTCCCACTGTTGGGCACAAGTTCTTCACCCCAAATGGATGAGGCATTGAGAATACTCTATCACGCTGCTTAAATACAAAACGGGACAAAATTAGGTTGCAGCTATTGTAGACGAGAAAGCATAAAAAATGAACACACGTCCCTAAATAATCAGTTAATGCAACCACATCGATACTTGTTACTGTCAATTATGTACCTAGGTGTGCTCGATTCTTAATACAAAATTGAGCCGAACTTTGTCGAACGGTATGTTTCAGTGCCTCTCTTATACATTTTTTATTGATCACGTTTCAGCTAGACATGAAGGGTTCCCGCACCATATGAGGAAATTATTTTTGTGGGTAGTAAGTATTTGGTAGGTAAGTAAGTATTTTGTAGGTAAAAAAGCGCTACACCGGTGCGTTCCGCTGGAAATCCCGGAGTCCATTAAAAGCTGCAGAGGAAAGCTACCGAGGAGGTTTTAGTGTGGTAAAAATCCCACATCACCCGGTACCTCTCTTAAGGTACCCGGGTACCTTTGGAAGGTATCCCCCACCCCCCTGTCAACAAAAAAAAGGTAAACAAGCGCTTTAACCAATTAACATACTACTACGTGCTTTCCTTCTGTTGCCTAGTGGTTACAATTTGACCTTCTGAACATCTTAATCTGGGCTTAGTTCGATGTTTCAAATTGAAACCTAATTCAACTCAAATTTCATTCTAATTTTGATCGTAATCTTACATTTGCGTTAAGAAGAGCAAAGTTCACTATCCTAATTCGAGGCGATTCATACAACGGCAGTAAGCAGGAGATGCGATAGCAAATTTAACATTTTCAGCTATCCAAGAATATAAACTGATTAATAGAATAGATAAGAGAAAACTAGGATATTTCCTACTTTATGGGTTCATTATCAGATATTAGAAAATCAACAAAAACCGCAATATTGAAGGATGCTAATCAGAGAACCAAACGATTTCAACAAGAGTTAAACACGTTTTGAACGTTTGAGAAAAGAGCATACATCTTTTTCAAAGGATCTTTTCAATTTTGGGACATTTTTATCAAAATAAGAGATTAAGTACCAAAGTAGCAAAAGGAGCAATAATTCAATCCATACTACATTATAAAAAGTACATAATGATTACATTCATGTTATGAAACTAAACAGAATTAGCTTTCACTCGGCCGGTGTCGGAAAGAAATCGGAAAGCAAGAGATAAAGTGCTCAGAAACACGTGTCGTGAGCACTTCTTTACTTCCAGTTCACGGAAAAAGAAAAGCGATACCTACTAGACTTAAAGTGAACGCTGAAAGCAAAAAGCAAAGTGCAACGCTACGGTTGTACCTTTACCACGTTTATAGTAAGAGGTCTGAATTCCTATCTTTTAGCTAAAAAAGAAATGTTTGTAGATTCATCAAGCTTCCAATTCAATTAAACTCAAAAGGGTACTAGCGAAAATGAATAGCAATAAGCGATTTAGACTATAGTAAATTAAGCCAATGTAAGTTTATAATAGTTTTAATTAGTATTTTTTTTAGTATTTACAATGTGATTGATTGAGTTGAGCTCTAACAAAAATTGTCTAGAGTAACGATTACTCTTTCTAACATGTTTAACTTGGATCTCATCTCTAATTCAGAGAAGAAAACCACTGCCAATTGTATAACTTTAATGTTTTTAATTCCGTCGTTGTAGACATCGCTAGTGCTCTGCACTATTCTGGCAGCAATTGACGGAGTCGCGACCATTACAGCAATGAGTTTTTAGAGCAGTAATAGCTTAGTTGTTTAAACAAGATACCCATCATGGTGAGTCCTGGGTTTAGATTCTGGGCAAGGAAAACATCCTGAGGAAACTTGCATGCCTAAAAACACTCCAAAATGTTTTAGGGCATCGGCCAACCTGCATTTGTCTAACGTGGTTGACTATAGCCTTAACTCTTCTTATCCCTAGGAGGAAATCCGTGCCCAGCATTGGGACAATGATTTGATGATGTTCATGATGACGAATTTTCGAAGATAAATTCTAACCGCTTACTTAAAGTGTATTTTTATTTGTTTTTGTAGCTTCTCATGTATTTGTCCATAGACAATAAGGATTTTCTACCAAGCTTTATTTAATGATGTAATAACTGATGTGTTTATCAATGCGGTAAAATCCTTCATTTTAATTGCAATAAGTACCTACTAGTATATTAAGTTAGTTCTATAATGTATTCTAAAACTAAAATATTTTTGCTACAAACATTGTATATACTCGTACGTATTTATTTTCTGAAACGCAATAATTTTCTATACATACCTTTTTTTTGGTACGTAACTGAAATCTGTTTTGCCGATTTAATTGGAAATTTAATTGTTAGTCAAACTTTGAAATTTTGTTACTGGGATTTGAATTTATATAGCGATCAAATACGAAATAACAAACAAAGGTTCTATGTTTAAATTATTATAACCAGATTTTATCTGATTAAACTGCAAAGAAGTAAAACAATCATTAACAATTTATAATAACAAACAACACAACAAACATCACTTTGGTTAACAATTACTTTTTTATTTGACTAAAGGATAATGAAAATCCGAATCCAATATTTAAGCACTTTGTAATTTAATACCTTTTTTAATTATACCATTTCAAATATCAAGCGTATAATACTTTGTGTTCCAGTTTACTGGTAAATTTTGTATAATAAATCTATTTTCATTTACCGCATTTTGCCTCTTAAACCTATATTTCTACAAACAAATTTCCATCAATCAAAATAAAGGGAGCGTAAATGATTCAAATCTCAACTTCCTTCGCCGTCTAAAGTTACCTTCGCGCAAAATATGTTAAAAGTTAAAATTGCATCGATTTAGCTAGCAACATTGACACATAGGGCGTACCGGAAGCGTGCTTAAAGGGCAATTTAAAAGCCATTAATAATGTTCAACGGGAGTCGAGATCGATGTTGGCGCTATTGAGACCGCATATCGCCTATGGCCATTTTAGAGCCACTGTCAAACTTAAACCCGCAAGAACCTTTACGAGTTTTTACGACTTATAAATGAGTCGTTAAATTTTAACGTAAGCTAAATTAAACATACTTTATTCATGAGAGACCATCTTGAGATTTTATTCACTTTAGCCCCAAAATAAGGTAAGTGCTAAATAAAATGTTGCAGTACAGTTCACAATTTTTCACAAGTTAAATGGTCCTTGACCCCCATGAATGTTCATGTCCAACCTCAAATAAGGCATTTAAAGGTGGTAAAGTCTGTCCAAGGCTCGCCCGTGTAGTTACCACCCTACACCTATTTCTGCCGTGAAGCAGCAGCAATGTTGCGTTTCGGTTTCAAAAGGGTGCAGTCTGTGGTACACAGAACAAAGACGTATTCCATCGTAAGCCTCAGGGGTAGCAACGCACCCTCCTACAGTCTCGCGTAGGACACTAGTCTTATGCGAATTTGCGGCAGGGTGTCCATGGGCGGCAGTGACCATTTAACTCCAGATGGCCTGCATGCCCGTTTGCTACCCATACGTCAAATAAAATTGAAGGTGTAAGACTCATGAGGACAAAGTTGGAAATCCTCATGTCCAGTAGAGTCTGCGTAATCACAACCCACAGACCAGGACACAGAACACTGTGTTCTGTGTCCTGGTCTGTGGTAAAGTAACAGCTTTACCGCATAACTAGGTGTGGCCATGATGCAACCGCAGATGAATCTCCAACATAAGACACTACTACCTTAATATCAAGGAATTTATATAGAAGTGCACTTAAACAAATCTTTGATAGCTAGAAAATTAGAGTGACAGCTTTGAACAAAAGAGAAAATGTAGTTCATTCCCAACCTGCAGTCTTGAATAGAATCTTTTGTAACAGTTTACACTGGAATAAAAAAGTAGGAAAATGAATCCAGATACTTTTACCATCATATAGTAGAACATTGCTTAAACGTACTCCTTTGCTATGAAGTTAGAAAAATACAGTATTTGAGCCGTACTTATTAAAATGTTTTATATTTCTCATTGCATCTACATTTACCTTTACAAAACTACACCGCATTTTAAGTACTTTAAAATTGTAGTTTTGTTTTCCCACGAACGTTCCACAGTACGTAAAAGATTAACGCACGAACGAGTCTATCGCGTGTTACGTCACTTTTAAATACGAAGAGATCGTATGTCGTTATTAGTTAATCGAGTGCGGTAACAAATTCCTGGTAACACAAAAGTAGTTTATGCTTAGAAAATAATAACGTTTCCCTTGTTAATAAGCAATCGATCATTCCCTATATCGATTTATAATGTGACTGTTGTCTGTATATTTGTCATAGCTAAAGGATGTCTGAGTAACCTGGACAAACCTCTCTAGGTTTTTATGGTTACTGTTAAATTTATACGTATATCGATTGTGTTTTATAAATAAAATAACAATATATAAGTCTAACTTCATTAGATTAAGCCCATTGTTTAGTGATAAGTACTAAAGCAAGCTAGATAATCAGTACTAAGCATTTAGCAATAAATATGTTGCTATTAATTGTATTGAGCTCAATCCTCACTACAGAGCTGGGCTAACGCAATACATCTTTGTAGAAATACGGATTCTATTATAGCATTGTCGACTTGTTTCCCATTGCTGGACAATTATTACTACCATTACGCTCTGCCTTGAGTAATATGCATACTACGTCTGCCCAAAGGTGGCATACTTTAAATGTGAATTACTTTCGTAAAATTAACAAAGTAATACTTCATTTATTTATTTATTTATTCTTTTTGTGCACACCAAATGACAATCAATACAAAGTAATATCATAACAATAATACACAAAAGGCGGCCTTATCGCTAAGTAGCGATCTCTGCCAGGCAACCTTTGGGCAGAGGACAAA
>DWPO01000029.1:0-10028 GCA_018251755.1 Morvina fissimacula | reverse complement strand
TAGCTGGAAAACCCAAACTTTTTTTCATTCAAGCTTGCCAGGGTGATAAATTGGACGGAGGAATCACACTCTCTAACCGCACTGAAACTGACGGATACTCCAGTGCATCCTACAGAATTCCTATCCATGCAGACTTCTTGATTGTGTTTTCGACAGTGCCTGGTTATTATTCTTGGAGAAACACCACACGTGGCTCTTGGTTCATGCAGGCTCTTTGTGAAGAACTACGCTACTCTGCCATGGAGAGAGATATACTAACACTACTTACATTTGTGTGCCAGAAAGTTGCGCTTGATTTTGAGTCAAACACTCCAGATACACCAATCATGCATCAGCAGAAACAAGTTCCCTGCATTACCAGTATGTTAACTAGACTTCTTGTATTCAGCAAGAAGTAAAGATAGCTCTATAAACTATGTCATCCCATTTTGTTTTATTATAATACCAGCCAGTTGGTATGTTTAAGTTTTAGCATCATTTTATTTTGTTTTTAGGTAACAATTTTTTATTTTAGGAAGACCATCCTTAATAAATCCAGTAATTACTACTAAAAAAAAAGTGCCTCAATTTCTAATTTTTTAATGAATGAGATTGTCAGTGAAACAATTCTTATTTTACATGTCAAGAAGTTAAAAACCATTTTGGATATTTTTGTACCTGTTTTTTATTGTCACAAACTATTTAGCCATTATATTTATTTTTACATTGTAATTAGTACTTTAGAACAAATATAAAAGACAAGTTTAATGGATTGGTTTAACACTGGTTGAACTTCCTACTTAGTTTTTAATTTTATTAAATATCAAGTTTTATATGTCCCAAGAGTGAAATTGATAATTTAATTGCAAGTAGCAATCCATTTCATTGGAAAACATTTAATGTTCTTTGGTTGTAATTCCTCTGTGACCCATGATTGTATGATTTCTTTTATTTACCTCCAAGCAATAGTTTTGTATGTTATGAGTGATTTTACCATGACATGAATATAATTTATTAATTTCAACTATACACATACACTTTGATTGCATTTAGTTTCTGAGATTATAACAATTTTATTTTATTAGTAATATTTTTTAAGAACACTTTACAGTTGTAACTGTTGTGTAGCGAGAAATTTGTACCAAATAGTATTAGATTTTATATCCATGTAAAAAAAATATACTAAATGAGTGCTCAATTATCTTAAGAAATATGCATTTCTTTTGCATGAAATTTCTGTTTTTTTATTCATTGTATGATCTGTTGACAGTAGTCAAGCAATAGAGATCTGATTTAATTGGATTATGTACTTAATTTTTTTTTACATTCTGAATGCATTTTAAAAATAGTTAATTAAAATTTTAGCATAGTAATTGCCCATTTAAAATTATATGTCAATTTTCATGTTATCTTTAAATTGGAATATGTAATAGAGAACAAAAATGTTTAACAAAAAAAATATCAGTACATTTAAACACATATCATAATATGTTACTAAAACAATCATTGCCATCTAATTGCTTATTATCATGTAAGATTTTTGTACAAGTTATTGTAGCTTACATCTAATTTTTTGCCAATTAAGTAACCTGATTATTTACTAGGAAAGTACATAGCATGTTGTATGCTTTGGTTTAGTTTCTAGATAAAAGATTAATTTCCTGTTAGTGGTTTTAAAGTACAAGTAAGATTCATTGAACAAGTTAGTGTAGCAAGTTAAACTGCCATAATTTTAGTGCAGATTGCCACATGCACATTTTTCTATTAACTTTAGGTGCTTTGATATATTTATAGATTCAGAGTTGATAAGAGAATTAGATAAATTTATAAATTTCATTTTTGGGTTGTTAAGTCGATTTCAGAGTTACATGTGTATGTGATAAAGGTACTGAATTGACTGATATGTTAGGGTATGGTATTAATAAGTGCAAAATGTCTGTGAGGAGATTTACTGTATCTTATTCGACATTTTCAAAATCGTGCCTTGAAAGTCACAAAAATTAATATTAGTATAATATAGTATTCACATTAATGCCATTAAAAATAAGAAAAAAAAATCTCTTCATAGAAATTGTGATTGAATGAAATTGAGTATTTTGTTATATCTACTTTTGTATTTCTTGAAGTAAGCAATAAAGTTCTCTTCCAGTTTATTTTTTGTCTTTCATTTCAAAATATTAAAGTAAAAAACAACATTCATTGTGCATAAGTTAGTAAATTTATTTTTACAGTAGATATACATACAATAACATTAACAAAATTTAATCCCATGAGCCTTTTCTCTCATCTCCCAACACTCGTCCCAAAATTGACTGAGTCTTTGTTCTTGATTGGCGCAGAAATGTTTAAAGTCACGCAACATCCTCATCTGGAAATTTTCATCACCAGTAGCAGGCGTCTGAGCCCATTTCCACTTTTTAGAAATCATGTGGTTCCATGACCATAAGAATCCCATCTGTTGAAAGATAACAATTATTATAAAGATTCTACATTTATAATTTAGTAAGAATAGTCTACAATAAAAATGGAGAAAATGAGATGTTTCAGTTGTAAATATAACTTTCGATTTTCACTGGAGCAGCAAGGTGAAGTATGTTCCAAGCCCTGTCCAGTTACAGTGAGAGACCCGTGCCCAGCACACATATAAGGGTCCCAGAAATTCAGAAGATCCGCAAAAAATAACTATGTACAATACAAATGTATAGTATCTACCTAAAGTTGCTTGACAAACAAAACATGGTTTTATTTGAGGTTTGTTATCAATGTCATTGGACTGCAGTAACCACATAATGATTACTACCTCTCTGATTGTAATTTAAAAAGTTCATTCTATTTAATGATAAACTAAGTACATGTTTATTTACAATGAGTAAACTCATTATCGCAGTTGGTACTTTAGTACGACTTATGAGTACAAGTTAAGTAATGACGTGTTTGAGTACTAACTCTTCGGTTGGTATCGTAGTCGTCTTTGTTCTTGTCAGTGACGTGACGTGTGATGTAGCCCTCGTGGGGACTTGGCGCCGCCTCGGAGTGCACTGGATATCTGGAACAAAGAAAGCTTGAACGTTCAGATCGATACGGCGACTGACCTCGCTATGTCTTTACTTAAAGGTCGAACTAGCAATAACCTTGTGTCTACAATATTACACGCAAACTATCCGAGGTAGTCTGACCTTTGAAACAAACTGCCATTATATTTTCCTTTTATGTCTAACAGGATAATGTTCTTAATTAATCTTTTTCAGTGTTATAAATGTGCAAATGAATAAATGTTCAGATAAGGTGTAAATAAGCTACCCAGTATAGAAATGACTGTAGGTACCTACATTTTAATTGGGATGTTGATACCATGCATAAATAATTATGACACACAATTTATATAAAATGAACGCAACTAGTAGTTTTCCTATATTTTAGGAAAACCTAAAACAATTTTCAATGTTTTTGAATTTCGGTTTAGTTAAAATTGAAAAATAATTGACTGAGTTGACGACACATAATTAGACATCGCTAGTCACGTTTTTTCATACAAAATGTATGAAGATATTTCGTCAATCATTAAAAGTGTTTCAATTGACTTCGTTGTCAACATCCCGAAATTTACGAAAATTGTAATTGACATAACGAGAGATATTATGTGTAGTGGCCATGGCCAGGATCAAAACATTGTTAACATTATGAAATGATCAATCAATTCATGATTTCACTGTTTCACTGTTTATTGACCACATCATGATGTGCCTCAAATCAATAGTAAGAAATCGTTTGTCAATATGCTCAACTAAACGGGCGCCTACTTCATGGAGGTATCTGTGAAATGTAATTAGCCTTCAAAAAATCGCGATTAACTTCTAAATTTAAGTTCACATCGAAAAACATACCTGTTTGCATTTAACGGCGGCTTGTTCGGCCTGGTGCGCAACGCCGTGTTGCGGCTCTTGACGCTGGTGGGGATGAGAATGAACATGTTGCCAGTCACGTGCACGTACAGGTGGTCGCCTACGCCCTCTCCGTGAGAAGTGCTCTCTACCGTGCACTTGATAAACCCAAACCTTCCTACGATCGCCTCTTGGAACAGGAACAGTCGCTCTTGCCACGTGTCCTCGGGAAAACCTGGATACAGTAATAATAATACAGTAATTGTTACAATATAACATGTTATTAAATTACATTCAACATTAAAATGATATTAAAAATATTGTAATGAATTAATCAAACTAAGGCAGCGTTACCTTCAAATAAGGCTGTTTTATTCTTAAGCAGAGGGGTTTCATTTAGAGGAACATAAATAGGGCCTCGTAAAGGATCAGACTTTAATGTGAATGGCAAAGCGAGAGGATCCGCCGGTATAGGAACCATTTGTAGCCTGCAGTTTTGAGCTTTTCGAGCCCATCCGATGATCTGTAAACAAACAATATTATTTATTTGTTTAATGATTTTTGTACACAAGAAAACAAATAAAATAAATAGCATGTGAAGAAATATTAATAACATCATAAATATTAATGTATATACTAATATACGTTTTAATAACTTGAAAGTATGTTTTCAAATGATACTGGTTTTTTTGTGTGCAATAATAAGTACATTTAAAAATAAAATCCTATGTCTCAAGTTCCTAACTACATTACTTATAGACATTCTATCATACGCCTATATTTTACTTATCACAAAATACGGTTTAAATTTACCTATACTACAACAATCGAGTGTAAATATGTAGTACAAAGTTGCTTGTATCAATTTTTTTAATATACCTTTAAAATTTTAAGTACATAAATGTAAAAAAATGATGATCGTACGTCTTTTTTTCGACGTATTGTGTTTTGTTATAAAAAAATATATATACACGTGCCAAATAATCCCAAACGATAATAAGAGTATTTTTTAAATTGAGGAATCGTCAAAAATCCTTCTGTATTTGTCAGTAGGACTGTTTATGCTAATTTGTTAATGGCAATCAAATAGATAAAAAAAAATTAAATAAAAGAATCATTTTTGTTTCTATCCGGAAATGAAACCATATTTTTTGTTTTGGTACCTAAAAATTATCAGTGGTTTCAATCGTGTAAGTATTATTTGAAATACAGTTTTATTTACCAGTTCAGCGACAATGTTTCCGCTGGCCACGGCCCACTGGATGCACATCTCGTAGGCCTGGTCGGGCCGGAAGGTGGCCTGGTAGCGCGCGTGGCCCCACTCTATGCGGTCGCTCTTGTTGTTCACGTCGATATCCAAATGGGTGTTCTTGTATAGTGGTACTAAGAACAGATATTTATATTGAAAACAGAGTTTATTATCAATATTCATGGTTTTTGTGTTCAAGGACAATTTTTTTCCCGATTATATAGCAAAGGAATATACAAACGACCTGAGTAAGTGGTCACTTTAGCCCACATATAACCTTAAATGTAATCAAAATCCTATCCGAAGTTGTACATAATTGCGTACTATATTTGAGGCTTAAGTTAGAATGCCTGTTTGGTGGGATCTAACCCACGTAATCAATATACAATGGCTAAAAAAGGTCAAATTACATTTGCATGCCAGTTTTGTTGTAACAATAGGTGCAGTGGTGGTGCCGTCGCAAATGAACGTCTAAACCTAGGTTCCATGCCAAGATTATAAGTAAGTAATTGCCGATGTACAAACATTTTTTTTTAAAAGGTGTCAGTAATGTGATGGTACGTTTCAAAAGTGCAGTAAATCAAAAAATCAGTATTTCTTATTTTTAATAGATTAGTGACTTTTAAAGTTTACCTCATGTTTGTTAATAAAAAAAGGATGCCAAGGATTTCAACTTTTTTTACTCACTATCAGGATCAGTGCCAAGCTGCATGTAGTTAGGGTCTATATTGTCACAGAGGAAGGCTGGCACTCCGGTGTTGTCAGTGAGAGGACTTGTGCCGGATATGTCGATGGCGCCCGCACTGGCTTCGGTAGGCAGGAGGGGAGAACGCGGACCTAGAACCTCTACTTCCATCCACTCATTCTCGAAGCTTTGTAAATCGCCCAGCGGCTTTACGTAGTCTGTCATATCTGTAAAATGTATCTTTTTTAAAAGCTATACAAATAGTGCCGAGTTCTCTTCTCTAACTTTTATCTCGGTTAAATGCCCATGTCAACAAGGGTAGCTAAAGCCGATAAACAAAAAACAATGTTATGACATTCATTAAGTATGTAATATATGACAGTAGTAATAAGTAAGTAAGTAATATATGACATTCTTTTAATGAAATAAAAGATTTGATTTTAAATAATTTTATTTACACATATCTATTAAAAGCTTTGTTGGTCGGTTCTGGTAAACATTGCTGTGGCTCCTGGGCACAAAATTCCTCGTGCACCCCTAATTTTTTATAGTTATGTGCACAATAGGAACGAATTTTTACTTTATTTTATCACTAAACGTTTCGTGAGTATCTTTGTACATTATAATAAACATTGTGGTCTAACTCTCGTGCATATTTGGGGAATGCCCTACATGTGTCTCAATCGCGAATCCGGCGGAGTTCATGACGAAGAACCTCGGATAGGTTCGAAACATGTCGAGCATTCCCGAAATATGCACGTGGAGTAAAGCCGAAATATTTGTTATATATACCAAGGTACGCAATTCAACACAAAAAGTAAGAAGGTACACAATTTAAAAAAAAAAGATTTGATAAACACAAGCAGAATGTTTAATTATGGTCACAAATTTATTAAAAATTGTAGTGTAATAGAGAACGGTTCGCAAGACTTTTTAATTAAACTCCCCGCTCATCGCCCTTATAGTAACTTATAGGCTTTGTGGGATAAAAATAGTTGAGAAATAATAAGAGTAAGGCATGATTAGACTAAGCAGAAATTTACAGCTGATGATGAGAATAGACTTCTAGAATACTTAACGAGATAGGAAGTAATGTCAGTTCCATTTTAGAATACAAAAGTGCTTTCGACTTTAATAATGTGACACGTCTATGTCCTAAGATTACATTGCATTGTAAGCATGTGGTACGCGTCAGTGTTGTTACAATTGTATTTAGTCACGAATGTCACGATTCAATTTTGTTTCCGTAGAAACGTCAACGTACACACATATTGGAACATTATACACATAGTGGAATGTCAAATCAATGTATTTACACGTTACAATTTTTTTGGTAGCAGGTTTAAAACTATAAGAGAATAATACTTACCTTTATCTTTTATTTGAGGTAGTATGTGGTACATGTAGTATCCCACGATGAAACGCTTGGACGTATCCCCTGATGCGTGGCAAATCATTTTTTCTTGCAACAATTTCTGCGGGAAATTTGTAACATTATTAGGAAAACATCCATTATCATTAAAACGTAGCCTCTAAAGTTCTATAGGTACTATAGTACATTTGATGTGTATACTTTCATGTGCTATCGAATGCGTTAAAACACACTTAGCGTGTAGATAGCTCCGCCTGGCGCAGACGATATAAAATATAAGACTAACTGAATTATCATTGCATACTTTTCATATTTTGCAGTTTTTATACATTAGTTTATTTAACCGCTATCCGCACTACTGGGTCATTGGTTCAAACCTCAAATTTTTTAACAGACTTCAACAAAAAAGAGGAGGTTCTCAAATCAGCCGGTATGTTTTTTTTAAGTAATGTGCAAGCTTTGCGGTAAAGAAAAACAACGCGATGAAACCTGCTTGATAGATTATTAAATGTTCTTGATGCATAAGAAGTTTGCGAATACGCACTTGACCAACGTGGTTGACTGGTTGACAACGTGGATATGTGACCTAAATTCTCATCTCTAAGAGGCCCAATTACAGTGGGTGGTATTATAATGGGTCGATGATGAACTAACATTACAAAACGGTATGGTTTCTTACCTCCATAATGCTGGTAGCCTTTTCATACGTAATGTTCTCCATGTTGGCCTGGAGCCAGTGTATGGCATAGATGGACACGAATGTGTGTGAGGGTAGGCTGACGGTCTGTTGTAAGAATCCCACCCCCAAAGTCCCATTTCGCATACGTTCGATGATCTCGGCTAGTGACGCGTTAGCTTTTAGTTTCGGTTCAATAACTCTGAAAATAAAGGACAAATTTTACTTTCTTTTTCTATGCTGCTTAAAAAATAAACTGTGAACAGTATGCTGCTGTACTGTACTGCTGTGCTGCACTATACTGTTTTTTTTTTTGCACAGACGTCTTCGTCAATCGACCTTTTTTTCACTTTGAAAATATGAATAGGAAATATTTAGATTTATTCCAGGCAACCCAACTAAGAGAAAAAAGCTCTTAAAATACACGTGGAAGTCCGCGAATTTGTACTTGAACATCACGGTCGACTATTGCCTTCGTTCCCAAATCTGGGACTCTTCTCTCAGAAGAGAGTCCTTGTCCTATTCCCATTTCTGAGAGAAAAGCCATGGATTATCATGGGTTGATATCAATTTAATGTCTTATGTAACAAAGTTTCCCTTACCCATCGTCGTACGTGTCATCACATTCACCGGTCTGTGATTGTGTCCTCTCCAGTACGGTCTTTGCAGCAACTCTGTTATTTTAAACATGAAAATTAAAAACATTAAAATATTATTACAAATTTCATATTATAACATGTAAGAATTACGTGAACTGGAAATCTTCATTCATTATAAAGAAGTACCTATATTCAATTAGAAGAAACACACCTAGTTTTTTTGTATTTATTGTACAACTAATGTAAGTTAGCAATAGGTTAAAATGTTTGACCTTGCCGCAATCCTAACACGTATGTCTTATTCATCGAAGAAATTTGATAAGCAGAAAATATTTATCATTAAGTTAGTGCTTTATTTATGAGAGTTCTCCGTAATGATTTAAAGACATATCTACGTCCAACATTATGGACCAAGGCCTTAACCGTATTGAGCTCTAAGAACAGATTATACTTTAGTTGTTAGTCAGTAATAGATGTAAAATGGGAATAATGACTACACACAACAGACTTACGAAAAAGAGACAAGAAAAACAGGAGATGCTATTTACGAAGTTCGCAAGTTTTTCGCAGAAACTAAATAGGTAAATTAAAGCAAAGGGGAAATTAAATTAGGTTATCATCAAATGATCAAATACGAGGGGTAGTCAAGAAGTCCGCGGAATAGAAAGAGAAAATATTAAAATATAATTGATGTTATTTTTGCCTCCCTCCCTTTAAACTATAAACCCTCTATACTCTTCATCAGATCTATAATTGATTTAAATGCTCAAAAAAATGATTGACGAAATTTGTGAAATTGGCGTCTTTACCGGTGCTATTTTTTTTCGCGGCTATTTTTTGTGTCAATAGACGAGAATATAATTCCCTTCAAATCCTTCCAATAAAAGTTCTTTGTTTTCTTTAGTAACTTTCGAAAGAATGGCCCCGAACGGCCGTCCTGACTGTCGGCCTGTCTCTACATTACATCATTTGAATAGATCGTATTTACTTATAATGAATAGTCATACCAAAAATCTCTCAATAAACAAATTACTTTGTTCAGCATGACTTATGGTGGTTTTTCTCGCTATGAAAGAACTTGATCACTACAGGAGATTAAATTTTCCACTTATAGCGAGTTTATTCCCAGTTTTCGCTTCTAACTCAGAGTTTAATAACTTACTTTTAACATTTCTTTACCCCTTCATTTCGCAAATTTTTTGATATAAGTACAATAAACACAACGGATATTTGTCTATCAGAAGTTGGCTGCAAGTACTGCGAACTTTCGGTCAAATTGATTACAAGCGAGAGGCGTAAAGGGACCTTCAAAGATTAGGATAGCATTGTATAGTTCTCCCTCACTAGCAACGTTTTTCGCATAGTCTTATCTTGGTTATAATATAGAGTAGTTTGTTGCACCTAACTGCAGATAGACAAAGATCCGTCGTGATACAATTGTGAATTGACAAAAGCAAACTTTTTTGTGTGCGCTCTATATGGTTGTTAAAATAGCCTCTCAAATAGGCGTCACATTAGGCAGAAAAAAGAGAAAAAAAAGTGTGAGGAAATTCAATAATTAAACAAAAGTTTTAGTCAGAGCCAGCA
>DWPO01000028.1:0-10112 GCA_018251755.1 Morvina fissimacula | reverse complement strand
AATTGTGTGATCGTTTACGATTTACACAAGCCGCGGGGCTATGCGCGCTTCGTATGTATATTATGTTCGTGAAAATTTAAATGTAGGTGTGGAAAATATTTTATACATAGGTACAGTTAATGCAAACGATTTCTCAAATCCTGTTTTCAATGTTTTGTGCCCAATGATTCTAAATAATTACATTAACATCTTAAATGTACAGATGTAAACTCGAGATTACTATACAGATAAAAACGTATCAAATTTTTACAAGTAGTTACCAAATTACGATGTTTCAACAGTCGTTCCGGGCTGACAAGAAAATGGCCGAAAATAACGATGAAATTGTAACGACATGACAAATTGGACGTAGTGGGGTATATATCGAGAAAATTGGCCGTAGGATGCTACATGCAGCCACCATTAGCGGAAGAAGCGACGCGTACGCAACATAATAGCATGCGAAGTGCCCAGTTTTTATTTTGGATGCTTTTATTTCGCCCATATCGGAATTGCACCTAGCAAGGTTCCGCGAGCCCGACCGACCGTGAATAGTCGGGAAAAACGCAAGTTTATACTTACACATGTATAAATATAACGCTTCCCAACGATAGTGATTCAGTTTTGCGCGATCGCTTGCAACAAAATGGTGGATCGAGCGGGGTGACATAGTTAACGGAAAGTGAAGTGAGGACAATAGTGCAATCTGTGACGCGTTGTTTACATATCAATTAACAATTAATCGATCAATATGAAGCTCCCGATGAGGCTGTGTCAAACGATAGGAGTGTTATGTTGCGCAGTTCTGATAACAGCCGAAGAGGATTACGAGAACAAACTCACGAAACTATGGTCAGTGACCCGTGCTGTTAACAGTGGCTCAGCAGTTGTAAATGTGCCCAGTGCTTCCATAGTGATTCCGTCTAGCTACAGCGATCAACATGTATCTTCAAGGATGTCCAAGGATATGAAGATCACCCCGCCAGACGTTAAGCAGTATGTTTTCAGACCCCGCACCATTCCTCTAAGAAAAAGCGACCAATCACAGGAAAGGAATGTTTACTACTCGCAAGATGCAAACAGCAAGTACCAATCGGAAATACTTTTCCCTGGTAATTACTTTACAATTGCCAAAGAGAAAAGTAATGAAAACCTTAAAAAGGATTCCGCGTACAACCCATTGGATGCAGAACCGTTTAGACCAAAGACTATACCTTTGATGAGGGGACAAGAATTTCAGAAGAGATCACTGGATGAAGAAGAGGAGCCATCTGCTGAGGTACCTGAACAAACTGCGTCGAGGAGATCGCTATCATGTAAGGCATTATTTTATATTTTAAAGAATATCAACTAAAATATAACAATTTTACTTTACAGCAATCACCAAAACATTATGTTATATGTAAATAATATAAAGAAGCCAAAAAATAGAAGCCCCTTACGAAACTTTAGATACATCCTGAAACTCTTTCAAAAAACTTCCGTAGCTATTTAATTTTAAGCCGGATCTTTGCTGTTCATCACGCAAGATCTCGGCCATACGCTGATCTATCTCAAAGTCATACTCTGCACACCACTTCCTAGACGACATCTCTTACCATCTGGTTAAGTAATACTTTAACGTGATCCTATAAAAACGTAACGAAAAATGTAAAAAAACGAGGGTAAAGTAAGTAGACGACTTTCTGAAAGTAAGCACACACACCAGTTTTAACTTTAGTTAACCAATCGATAATAAGCTGATGTCGTGTATAGGGGTGGTATCTGTACATTCTTGAAACTTTGTACTACACTATCACGTCCATAAAAGCATGCCTTATCTCGAATCCTCAGCTGGAGGGGCACTACCGCTGTACTTGTCTGCCATGATGCTGTAGTGCATGTAGTTATAAATTTCGATTTAAAGCGACAAGTTTGACAGACCCTTTTGAACAAGATTGACTTAGGCTTAGTCTAACTAAAGGAATATCAACGATTTTATTATCTCAAACAGGTTTTCTTCTCCCTTAAAATAAAAAAAAAAACTGTTTCTAAAAACAATGTTACTCCAATCTATAATCCACCAAAGAGTATTGATGTCAAATCTGTTGATATGACATGAAAGAAGTACAGTATATGGAGTACTATAAAAACACGTGTCGAAATAGCAGAAATAATTGCCAAGAACATACGTAATTCATCAATCTGATTTTGTCAGTCATAATGCTACAACAATAAAAAACAAAGGACTCCTTCGTCAACAATAAAATCGATTTGTAATAAAGTCCACTGAAAGTAAAGAAAGCTGTCCTAAATTTTGAAAACGTCAATGCAGTATTAGATCCGCTAGATTATTACATCTTATTACGGGTATCCACGCCCACCTATCTTCGCCGCTGCAGAAACCTAAATTTCATCGATGCTTCGTTCCCAAGTAATAATCTTTTCCGCTTGTAGACAGTGTAATGCAAATCTACAGTAACTGTTTCGTGTGGTCGACTGAACGTCGTAAGTCACGCTACAATGAAACGAACTTCATTATACCATTTGTGAAATGTAACATTCATTATTAGTCTTCCTCATTCCATGTTTTGTTTGCATTCAGCCGTATCGTTAATTTCAATACAGTTTTCCTGACATTAGAGAACGATTTATTGTTATTGTGAAATTATTTATGAGAAGCTTTCAATTTCAAGCCAAGCCAAGTCAAGTCTTTCAGTTAGTGAACCGCGTTCGTGCCTACCTTCAATTGTAAATCATCTATATAAGTGGGGCAATCGGGGATCCATATGGCACGATCGTAAAAGGGTACATAATGATCCTCGAATTTTTTTTTACATTCACCACATCTTCGAAAACTTTTAAGTCTTTCAAACTTTTACAAATTCTTGGAATTTTTTGAAAACATATATTTCCAAGAAATTTTTTAGAATGAAAAGTTTCTTAGATTCAAACTGAAGTTTGCATTCCATTTGAACATGTAAGCATACATATATGCATATTAGTTTAGTAGCTCAAGGTGCAACAAACTAAGAAGCTGAATGACAAAATAAAACGTCTGAAGGTTCATATTGTTGTTATTACAAGTCGTAGTCTTTAATTATTTTCAACTTTCTGGCTTAATGCTAAAAGTTAATTTACCGTGACTTCGTGTGATAGAAAAAACGCGAGAAACATATTCATCTGAACAGATAAGATTGCAGCTGCTAATGATTTCAAACTAGACGTACGCGTGTAATTAATATCTGTATCACGCAGTCATCTTTTTAAATAACCCGTTTTTCGCTTTCATTAATTTCGCGAAACTATTTTTGTTAGGTTGTTTAATTTGTTTCACTAAGATAGTAAAGTACTTGTATTTGATCTTAAAATTAACAAAACAAACCGCAGTAAAAAACCTGGTAAAATTTTTTTTAACAACATTGCAACCTTTTAAGCTCATTTTGAGTTATTTATGCGATTAGTAAAAATTATGTTTTTACAAATTTCAGATGTCTTGGGCGAAGATGAGGATGAGGACAACGAAGAAGATGACGGAGATTATGAAATAGAGGATGACGCCGTAGAACAGAAGGAAGGGACGCTGAAATCGAAGATAAAGCACAGAATAAAGAAAGCCAAGAAATACTCGAAATACATGATGCCTTTGCTTTTAGCGTACAAATTGAAGTACTTCGCGTTAGTTCCCGTGATGATCGCTGGTTTGGTGTTATTGATCGGTTCAACTGGAATGGCCGGATTCTTCTTTGCTTTATTCGCAGCCGTAATGGGATTACAGAAAGGAGGATATTAGAATAAATAAGGTCGACGAACTCGCAGATGCCATCCGAAATTAGTTAGCAAGGTTTTTCGACTCCTGCATTAACAACTAATATGTGTTTGTGTGCATTTGTGAACTGTCTATTTTTTAGTGTATTGTTATCTTGAACAACGTTCATGGCTGTGTTTTCAGAGTTCATTTTTATGTGTACAATTGATGTTTCGCACACCAAATCATTTTAGTTGTTAATTGTAGTATTGTCATTTTCATTATCATTTTAAAGTCTGATTTTTGATCAGACTTCTGTATTATTTCCACCGATTATTTTACTTAGATTCATTAACCTTCGGATCTTTTTATACTTTTTTACCAATTTTTTGTTAAACTTTGAACTTCGTACTAATTTTGAACTATTGTAAATATACTCCTGTGATTAAGTGTAATATTAAGTTATTTATTAAATAATTTATATTAGTATTCACTATATTGTAGTTACCATTAAATGTTGTACACGGTTTGTATATTTTATTAATTTGTAGAATCATAATTTCTAACCTGAAGATTTTTAGTACGATTCATATTTTGACATGATACTATGAAGGCGTTTAATTAAAATGATAATTGATGAGATATTACAAACAACACTCCAACACCAAAAAATCATTTACAAACCATTATTATTCCACTTCCGGGCATGGCTCTTTCACAGTTCCAGGACAAAGAAAGGTTTAGTGTAGATAAAAACAAAGTTTTTTTTCTGTCCAAATAACAGCCTAATGATTAATGTCACCATAATACAAATTACTACATAACTATATTTTAAACTACTGAGAAATAATCGTTAAGACAATGCACTTATAGATAAAGCAGTTCATGTGGTTCTGAATAAGTTGTGAATTGATCTTTATTCTAAAATTGAGAAAACAATTCAATTTAATTTTTTATGTGCAGGTCAAGTAGCAAACGTAATCCGTGAGTGGCGCGCCACGGGCTGGTCGGAGCACGGCACTCGCACCAGGCACATCCGCCTGCCCGCTGCATACCAAGCGGGGGTCACGGTGGCGGCCCTCACTGGCTCGGAAGCGCACAGGCGGCTCATGCACGCCGGCCAGCTCCCCGTGCTGTCGCAGTCTGACCCGCCATAAGCCTTCCTCCCCCCTGGGCAGTGTGAACAATCATACAGTAGCATCATGTGAACGATATAACATTGTGAATCACCTGGTAAACATAGTCTGAATGGAAATGCAAATATGAACTCTCATGGGTAACACAGTGAGAACTACCTAGGATAAAGGGATGGCTCTTGTCTTAGCGTACTGCCAGAGGGAACAGTGTGAACTCCCCTAGTGTATGAATTAAGGTATGAATATAAACCTTTTTATTCCTTTTCTAATGTTTAATATTGACATCTATATCTGCTTATACTTATATAAGACTTGGGAAAATGTCATAAGCATGTGAAATAATGTACTATATAATCTGTCTAACAGGTAACACTGATTGGTTTTAAGTGTCATAGATACTACTTGATAAACGCATATATAAAATATACCTACTATTATGTTATGTTTATAATTGTAGACTTATGCAATTGAATAAAGATTTAAGTGTAATTAAGGTTTTTGCGGCTACACAAGCCTTATTTATCGTCGCTGTAGATGCCATATCAGAGCCACACAGCCGTGGCTGTTCTCAAACATGGCATTTTTAATCTTTCATCAATACTATAATGCAGCCACGAGCACATATTATGTTTCATATTTCATCAATACTACGATACGGCCATGAGCACTTGTGTTTTAATCTTTTAACAATACTATGATACGGCCATGAGCACATGTTATGTTTAATCTTTCATCAGTATTACGATGCGGTCATGAGCACATGTTATGTTTAATCTTTCATCAATACTACAATACGACCATGAGCACATGTGTTTTAATCTTTCATCAGTACTATGATGCGGCCATGAGCACATGTTGAGTATTCGTACAAAACGAAAACGCAATGTACGTTTTTTACTAATCGTTTCACATGTCAGGCGTCTGTCCATGTGCATAACGCCGCTTTACACAAAACCAGTGTCCATACAAGTGTTCCAGTGCGTTACACGGCTGAAGGATAACGCACCCACAACCTGTAGCTAGCCGCTAGATTGAACTCAATCTAGTTTGGTTTCAAATAGTTTTATTACTATTTTTAAATCTGTACAAGACTGCTTGAATTCGTTTTGTTGTCAAGAAATGAATAATTCATTTGTGTTTACCATTCTGTTACAACTTTATGTTTAATATTGATTCGAAATGTGTTTATGGCTGAAAATTTACAAGAGTTATATACAATTCCTAGAAATTATGTGAAAGCAATTAACGTTTATAGATAATCTTTCGTCTATGGAATTTGTAAAGTTCCTAGGAATTCTATACAATTACAAATTTGTACAAGGAAATGTATCAAAGTAAAAAATGAGTATGTTAAATCAATATTGTAATGTTTATTTTATTCACAAATAATTGAATACCGATTTGCTAAATAGATAGGTTTATGACCTAATTCTTGTATGATGCTTTAGTCTATGGTATGCTATATTTCAATTTGGGTAAAGGTAAGGTTGGATTTTTAAGGCACTTATCTATATATTTCTAAGTCTAACCACGTTTTTCATAATCAATAAGTGCAGATTTTGTGCAGACATAGTCATCAATAACTAAAAATACAAAGTCTTAATGCAAACCTCCCCTTTTTACGGTAATATGAGGTCACCAAGACAATGTAAAAAGCCTGTAATATATTTACGTACCACCGAATTATTATTAAACACGCAATATCAACAAACTAATTATAATCTTAAAAGGATTTTATGATACTTTTAGTATAAAAACATTAATTCTAAGCTTTTATACTTAAGCTGGTAAAATACTACATTACATTATTCATGCTTAATTGTAAAACATCCATATATCTTTATTTTATGTAAGAAAATATAGTATAGTACGCTCAATTCAACTTTACCGCTCTGAAGTAAGCTACAAATAGTTGCACAGATTAATTTTCTATTAACTATCGATTGGAAGTGTTCTCGATATATTGTTTTTCATTGGCATATGTTACTATTTAAATGAGTATTACTTATTCATATTGTTGAAAATTGCTGTGTATATATTTCGCAACAATTTTACTGATAGTTTGTTTTGTCTTTGTGCGAGTATGCCCAGGCGGAATCCTGTTTTTTTGTTGTTCAGTGAGGATTGTTTTAAGTCGTAAATTACATGCAGAAATTAAAATTCAAACATTGCATTTCATCACTTCAATGTTTGAATTTTATTTTTGAATGACTCATAAATTATTAATTATATCTTCTTCGTTATTGCACTTGCATAGTAGCTCATACGTCCCCGATTCAGAGCGGCAAAGTTACGATACACGTACTATTCAACGATGTATCATTTAATAGAAGAACGAACCAATTGATTAGGTACCTATAACATGGTGTGGGCAACTTTTTTAACTTGATTAACATGTTATTATTATGTATGTTAAGCCTTGAACTGATTTCAGTGTCGCTCAAACGTTTATTTGTTATGTTAATTTGATTATGTGTACCATAAATAACAATGAATACATATTATAGTGACGCAATTATGTAACAGAAGCTTATGTGATTGGCTAAATTTTATTAGCCACAAAACAAGATGTAAATAATTTTGTAAGAATGATATAGATATATAATTAGTACTTGTTAGTCAATTGGTGCTTACTAGTCAAAATTATATTAGCACATATTTCATGGTGTCAACACATTTTGTATAAACTATCGCACTCATAGCTATTTGTATTCTATGTATCTATCCCTAGTATTTATCAGTTCATATATGACTTATATAATATGTATGACTTTGTGAGTTTGAAGCATTTAATCTTATATTAATTGTAATAATCAGAGAATTTCAGTAGGATGTGTTTTTATAATTTTTTTTTTGTTTGATGTTTAAAAAACTGTAAAACTGTATAGATGACATTTTATTCAATCACTTACGTTTTAGTACAAACATTATTCAAATAACGCAATACCAAGTGCTTCAAACTCCCACATTAATTTATTACTCGTATTATAATTATTATGCAATTGTTAAGTTGGTCATTAATATTCATAGAAGCGTTAAATTAAGAGAGTACTGCTTTTTGTAAAGGAACAGTCACTGTATCCTCTTGACGTAACTATCCATATAAAACAATGTTATGTATAACATTATATTTTTGGAATATACTATGATAGAATAATGTGAGTTTCATTGACGCTTATTAGAAATACAAAAGTAGGATTACACTACATTACTCATGATACTAATTTTTCTTTAGCGATATTTCGATCTAGTTCAGATCATGGATCTTGGTGTTCATTGTGACATTGATTTGTGCAACATACAGTTGTGAATTAAATCGACCAAGCGAAAGCGATTTGAGCTAAAATAATTTAGGTAGGATATGGAGCAGAGGATTGTGTGACTTTGTTCACCTACGTTTAGATTGCAACTGAATTTCATTGAGTAACGAAAAGTTATGAACAATTCTCGCTAGCATTGAACTAATTCAATTAAAATATACGTAAACACCCATTTAATTTTTTAACGAACTAAATAACCTTGAAATCGTGTTCTGACGCAATGTCTGGTTAATGCCTACTTATGTAATTTGGTTTCATATAAAAACAAAACACCTCATTTTAAAATATGTTTATTAAACTTGCTTATTAAAAAACCCTGATATTGCATTTAGTAAAAGGACAGCAAATTATCTCAACATATGGCAGGTAGAAGTAGGGTGCGTCTGACACATCACACACACCTTTCTCCCCGCTTTCGGTCTGAAGTAGGTAACCAGTTATAAAAAAATAACAAAAATACACATATGTAGATGTATATGTCACAGTCAAAATTTATAATCAGTCCAAACCGTGTGTGATGTGTTGCCTAACCTAACCCAGAACCACGAACCTAACTAATCTTTAGAACGAAAATTAAATTTTTACACGACGACTCAACACTTAACATACTTTAAATTTTGACTGTAATATATAAACTAACACAAAAATAGGACGATACAAAGTACCTACATTTAATAACTAACATGTTTTTTTCCACTTTTTATGTCATTTAAAAAAAAGATGCTACAATACATTACTATACATCATAAAAATATAGAAACTGTACCTATATCCATTATTCCAGAACAGTGAGGTCCTAGGCCTATATTCAATAGCGGAACGGTTGCAATTTGCAAAATTTTAGTACATAGGTATATCTTATGCTAACTTGGTTATTTAGGTACATAACATTGGATTTACTACGTGTCATAAGTAAGTTGCATAATACCTGACTAAACTGAATGCCAACACGTAATATAGACAAATGTAAGGAGATGAATAAATCCACATTACAATATACCCATATGACGTATACGTGTCTAACATGGCATAAGAAAGCTACCCTTTTTAGTCACGCGAATATTTATAACGTTAAAACCTATTTGGGAGGTATTTTATTCAGTCTCGTATGACAAACATGCACACACTCGTTCAACTGTTAACGTTGTATGATTGAAATACATGACAATTAAATTGTTTCAAACCGCTTTCTATATCTTATGGTAAAAGCTGATTGAAGAACCTTATAAAAGATGAGAAAAAAATCACCTTTACCTCTATAATATTATCAGATGCCACTAATGTATACGCTTGTCACTTTAATTAACTAACAAGAAAAATAATTATTGCACAACACATTCGCCAATATCTGTTGATAGAAGATTGTTGTCTTCTCAAAAATACCAATTTTAAGTGTTAAAACGTTTGTGATCAAGTAATACGTACCTAGGTACCGAACAATAAAACAAAATACACATATCTATGTATAAATTTATGGCGCGTCTTTAAACCTGTGATTCGATACAAGTTTAATTTCTTAGGACAGCTTCAGAAAATTTTGCATTAGTTATCTTATTTACCTAATTTTATTGAGACATATTGTGACTTGTAACTTTTAAACTAAATCTTTTTTTTTAATTTTTTCCGTCAAATTATTACTAATTACATATCATAATGCACTAGCATAAATTTTAATTTTACATTCATTTCATATATTCATACCAACGAAAATACATATTTAATTAAACATAATAATTTTTTTATGAGACATGCTCTGATGAACTAAAGCTGATACGTTCACATTACTCACACAAGAGTGTTCTAAAAATAACGGTGACAAAATAAACCTTGGAATATTTTTTCAAAGGATAACTAACACAAGTGGTTCAAAGGTACACGCGGTATTCACAAGTTATAATATTAGTCGCTTCGTCGTTCAAAGGTGTTTATGCAATTTTCCGTCTTATTCTG
>DWPO01000027.1:0-10180 GCA_018251755.1 Morvina fissimacula | reverse complement strand
GCAACAACTAACAATAACAAAGAATTACGTTCCGTTACATACTTCGTTACTTACTCGTTTTTGTTACAATATTTTTTTAGTTTTAACTTTTTTACTTTTTAGCTACAATTATTTTGTTTTATTTTTTACAATAAATTAACGTAATGACAGTAATTATAATCAATTAATAAACATAATCATATGTGAATTTATTAACATGGCAATAAAATTTATTAGTTGACGTCTCCACGGCGTCACGGCCATACTGACTGTTGATGCGTGCTCTGCGCCAACGTCTGAAGCGCATTGCGACGTCATATGTGGAATACTGCAAAGAGAATAAGCTGTTTGTAGATTTTCGCAAATAGAGCTAGGCTATTAACACTGCGTTTCAATCATTCGTTAGAACTAAATACGTCCAGAAACATCTGTACTATTTCTCTGATTTGTAGAATTTTGTAGACTCGCATGTTATGTGCATACACTCCACGTGTCATGTCACTAGTTTGTAGAATTTTGTAGTTTCTTGTTGTAATTTACATGCACTGCACGTGTCCTGTAAATGGTTTGTAGACATTTTGTAGACTTTTTGTAGATTTTTGCTTTAACAGCAGTTTATGTGGGAAGTCAGTTCACCACGAACGTATTATGTTACTACACTAGCGTGAATCCGATGACTCACATGCTAAGTAAATACGTTGAAAGTAACTCACCGGTTCATAGTTGATCAGTTTGTGCAGATAAAATAATTGCATCAGTAGTTAACGATTCGCTGTCATCACTGCAGCTTATCGGCGACACTGCCATCTGTTCGCTTGGACTAGGGGCTTTCCGCAGTTGGTCATGGCCAATCTTTCGTGGTCTACCTCTACCTACCACGCGTTTAACGAGGTAACGATCATTATCTAATATTTTGTAAATTTCATACGGCTCACTGAATTTCAAGTCCAAAGAAGTTTGGTTCCTTGGATTATTTTTGATCATAACATAGTCTCCACGATTAAAGTGTTGAATTTTGGCTCTTCGTTGGTCATAGCGTTGTTTGGCTTTAGCGGCTAAATCAGTCGTCCTTTTTTTGACATGTTCATCCAATTTTTCTAAATTTATAGTGTTGTTATCAATATCAACTGGACTTATTAATTCTGGTGGAACAGAATGTTGACGCCTTGTGAGTATAAATAATGGAGAGAGGCCCGTTGTTCTGTGGACTGTACAATTAAGTGCAAGCTGTAATCCTCCTAGTGCAGTATGCCATTCGGGAACTTCATAGTTCTTTATCATCACCAGACCATTTTTTAAAATTGACATAACACGCTCTACCTGCCCATTTGCTCGGCTGATTCCTGGTGATAAAGCGTGAATATTTATACCAAAATTGTCACATTAATTTTTATACTCTCCCAAAAATTCGCGGCCTCCGTCAACGATAATTTATTTTGGTGTGCCAAATAAGTGAACTACTTGCTTTAGAGCAGCCAAAGTGCTATGATGACTTTTATTATTGGCGTGATATAGCATGACGTATTTAGAAAATGCATCAATGGTGACAATCACATAGTGTTGATCGGACGATGTACCTAGTTTACCAGTGATATCCATGTGAATGACTTCAAATGCGGTTGTAGGTTTTGGTATTGGGTGCAATTGGACCTGGATTGAACCTGAGTTGCTTTTTGATGTTTTACAAACAATGCAATTATCTATGAATGTGCGAATAACGCTATTCATTTTGGGGAACCAATAGCTTTCTTTAATTTTGTGCAAGGTTTTTTCCCAGCCGACATGCTTGAGGGAATTGTGATAAGCACCTATAAGACTATACTGGAATGCAGTTGGTACAACTGTTAAATTTTGGTGCCCTAAGATGGGGTCTAAAAAATATTTTTTAAGCACTTCATTGTCTAAGGAGAAATCGGTTATGGACTTACCTTCAGTAATTTGGTCAATAATGGGTTTCAAGTTGGGATCCCGCCTTTGTTCGACCTTTAACCAGTCTAAATCTTTAGTCATCATGTTAATATTTGCTTCATCAGGAACGGGATTTCGACTAAAGAAGTCTGCATGTTGCAATCTATCCCCTTTCCTGTACTCAACCTCAAAATCAAAATGTTGAAGGAACGCCCACCAGCGGTGAATGCGTGGAAGAAGATCTTGTTTGTGCTTAGATGCTTTCAAGGAGTTACAATCAGTTATCAACTTAAATTTTCTACCGTACAAAAAGTGACGAAAATGCTTAATAGCACGTACCACTGCGAGGGTTTCAAATTCGTATGAGTGATATCTACTTTCGGCCTCAGTGGTGCGCATACTCATATAAGCGACCGCATGATGTCGATTGTTTATAACCTGAACAAGTACTGTCCCATAACCAAGAGAGCTTGCATCCGTAAACAATTCAATTGGTGCATCTTCCTGGAATATAGTCAATATGGGCCCAGCTGTTAAATACTTAATTATAATGTTACGTGCTGTCTCATGTTCATGAGTCCAATTCCACTTAGCACTCTTTTTTGTTAAAGCATAAAGAGGAATCATAACCCGTGAGAAGTTAGGAATAAACTTCCGGAAATACCCCGCAAGACCATTAAACTGTCTAATCTGTTTAACCGTGGTGGGTATAGGAGCTTTTACCAAGGCCTCCACTTTTCGAGGACTGGGACGCACTTGTCCGTCTGATATAACATCGCCCAAGTATTCAACAGATTTTTTGAAAAAGGAGCATTTTTTTACGTTGATGGAGAACCCATTTTTATGTAATGCGATTAAAACTTTTTCTAGATTTAATAATCCTTCCTCAAAATCTGTGCTTTTACATAATACATCATCAATGTACACCTGAGCAACATCACCCAGAAGACCTTCTAATGCCCGATTAATACAGCGTTGGTATACAGCAGGTGCATTACAAAGACCAAATGGCATTGTTAAAAATTCAAATAAACCATCTGGCGTTATAAATGCTGTTTTTTCGATGGAATCTTGTGCGACGGGTATCTGATAAAACCCTGAAGCCATATCTAGAGGGGTAAAATAACGAGTTGTTGATAATTGATCAATCTGGTCGGCAATTAAGGGTAGAGGGTAATGGTCCCGAACCGTATTTGAATTAAGTTCTCGATAATCTACGCACATGCGGTCATCGCCATTCTTTTTCTTGACTAAAATTATAGGGCTTGAGAAAGGAAATTTGCTTTCTTGAATTATTTTGTGATCTAGTAATTCTTTTAGAATATTCTTTACTTTAACTCGCTCAACTGAATTTAAGCGATAGGGCCTACGTTCAACAAATTTTTCAGGATTTTTAAGCCTAATTTCTAGTTGACCTGTTTTTACACGACTGTCAGCATACCCTTGCGTGAACATATGCGAAAAGCGCTCAAGAAGATTAAGTAGACGTGTGACTTCTGTTTTGTCAATAAGGTCACAGTCAATATTTTCAAAGAATGGTAGCGAACTTTTTAATGCATGACGTGACATGGTTCTTGGACCAATTTAGCACCACCTTGCTTCACAATGACAGAGAGACCGGTTTTTTCTAGAAGATTTGTCCCTAACAAATCATCAAAGGAAAGCTCGTGGTCTGGCAAGACGCAAAACAAGACTTCAATCAGAATACCATCAATTGAGCAAGTACTTTCTACTGTTTGAAGAGACATCGTAGGAACTGGTCCAACTCCTTTCAAATATGTTACGACATGTTCCCTACAACCAGAAATTTTGGCAGCAATAGATTCTCTGATAACTGAACAATCAGCTCCACTATCAAATAGAGCGTTCAGAAATAAGTTGTTAATTTTAATAATCATTGTTGTCAGCTTAGGTCGACCGATGTTGTTAACTTGTTTGGATGAAAGATCTTTATTCCTCTTGAAACATCTTTCTACAGTGTGTCCTTCTATTGAACAATATGTACACAGAAGTTTTTCAGCTTCATCCCGGGACGACTTGGAAGCAGAATCAGGTTTAGTACGTGAATATCGAGACAAGCTGGATCCCGAATTCATATTAAAATAGCAATCTTCTAGGCAATGACCATATTTTTTGCACTTTGTGCAAAAGGAATTGAATTTTGAATCTTGATTTGATGAGAAACGAGGGCGTTTTCGTGACGGTTGCGAAGATAAATTATCATGTCCACGCCTTTTTGATCTAATAGAAGCGGCTACAGAAGTTAATTCAGGCACGGAGTGAGCCCGGGCATTCATTAGCTCAATTCTCAGTTTTTCATCAGTGACGCTGCCAATAACAGCTTCTACAGCATCTTCTTGACTCAGCTTATCCTTGGTTACTCTGCGCCATAAGTTCCATGCTGTAGAAAGAAATTCCGATATGTCCATCGAATTCGAATCGTAGATGTGTTCTTTGAACTTAATGATATCTCGTGAGTATCGATTTTCAGGTTCGAACGTGGTGATTAAGTTTTCTTGAAGTTCGCTCCAGGATATTGTGGTCACAAGCCATTTGTCAGCCCAAAGCTTTGCACGACCTTTTAATAAAGAGGTAGCTTTCATCCGGACTTCATAATCTTGTAGTTTGTAATGGTTTTTTGCATTGCTGACGTGGTCACACCATTCTCTAACGCCAACACTTCCATCAGGGTCGAAAGTTGGAAGAAAGATGTCCGTAATCTTCACTTTTGTTTCCTGAGGTGCAGCGAGTCGTTTCGTCATCTGCTGCATCATCTTCATAACCTCAAGCAGGAACTCCGGAGGAATATTTCCAGGAACGGCGGTGACCTGACGTTCCGATGGCTCTTGCGTTGCTGGTTCCGTGATTACAGATGTGGCGTGAGAGGATCCCGCTTCTGATGTGAGAGCGACAGCTCCTTGGCGATGTTCCGACTCATTTGGCCCAGAGATTCTAGGACCCAGGATTGGTGATGAAGGGCGGCGATCCATTTCAATAATAAACAGAACTTCTTCAAAGTGACTATGTAGTTAACACAAATACAATCATTAGTATAAACTAGAACAGAGTAGCACTAAGGGATGTTACTCGATCGAGCAACAGATGTAGAATGAATGCTTCGATCGAGAACTGGCTTTTATATTCACCGAGCACAGTGGGGGAAGGTTATTTAACAATAACAAAGTTACATTTACATACTTACTTCGTTACATACTTCGTTACATACTTCATTACCTACTCGTTATTCTTACAATTTCTTTTAGTTTTAACTTTTAAGTTACAATTATTTTATTTTATTTTTTACAATAACATGTTTTCAACAGACGTGAAAGGGAGAAAATGGTACACATCCTTGAGGTTGTTGAAGGTCATCACAAGCTGGTGAAGTGCTATTCCAGACCGGCAGCTGACACCAATTTAGCTGTTGCGCACAACCTGCGTCCATTCCAGATACTGAAGAAGACTGTTGATTACTTGTTGTTTGAGTAAGTAAGTTGTCGCCTAAATAATATCCTAGCCGCCTTTATTCATAAGAAGTTACAAATGCTTTATAAACCTTTCACAGCTAAAGTATGTTTTGTCTCGTTCTTTGCAATGACAAGTTGTGCACACTAAAAGAAGACAAAACATATTTTAGCTATGAGAAGTTTATATAGCGTTTGAAAATTTTTGTGAATAATGTAAACACAAAAGTTTTTGAAGATCATCATCATCCTATTATTGCTGCTACCCTTCTGCTGGGCTTTGTTGTAACACTTGTAACTAGTTGCCTCTCAGAGATAAGGATTTTAGGCCATAATTCACATTGGCTGCGACCCTTTTTATGTCCCACTGTTGGGCACGGGTCTCTCACGACAACTGGGTGAGGCCTGGAGCATACTCCACCACGCTGCTCCAATGCGGGTTGGTGGAGGTACTACTACTTTTACTAAGCTTTTACTTAGTGTTGACATTGCTTTGGGTTGGCTAATACAGGGGAATTAACCAACCCAAACTTGTAGGTATTTATAGTTTTTCGAAGTTATATGCATATTAGAAATTAATTAGCACTTGCTGTGCGCTGCATTAACACATCGTGAAGAAACTTGCATGCGTAAATATCTTCAAAATGTTCTTGAAGGCATGCGAAGTTCATCAATTCGCATTTGGCCAACGTAGTGGAATATGACCAGGATTTACGCCACTAAGAAGACAGTTATCTCCAGAAATGAATAATAAATAGGTTAATAATAATTTTTCGTTTCTTTTTTGTTGTGTTTAAGAGGTTTTGTTAGACAAGATAAACTGTGTTCCTATTGAATTTTATCTGGCCGCGTAATTATATTCTGCGAAAAAAGCATAAACGAAATCTGTTAGAAATTGTTGTGATAGAGTTCATATTTATCATAAGGCCAATATTCAAAGGTCTGTTCATAGCAGATAGATTAAAAAACATCTAACATCCAACAAAAACGAAGTTCTAATATCTAAGAATCTATTCTGTTCTAAAATTGAATCGTCAATTGAAAGTATATATATCGTTCAAAGTATAAATACTATCCTATGGTACGTTACGTTTTCACATCAGCCCACAACACGTTATCCTATCGCGCAATTATCGCGCTATCGACAGAAACGCCTCAGTAAAAGGCCATGTAATAGCTGGTACCTCGTACAAAAACGCATCGTCCCATAACGTCACATTGATAACCCGTTCGCTGCCCGCATGTCGGCGGAGGACAATGTGAGGAATCGATAATGCTAAGCGGCCACGTGTGGCATTCCCTTTGTTGGTGAAATATCGCATTTTGTTTGCCCACCGGCTAATTAGGACCACCTGCGAATTTGTAGCCTGATAAGCCAATTTTCGCCGGTGACCTTGGGGTTGATTTAAATGTCTAATTTTGAATGTTATGATTATTAAGACATGTATATATGAATAGGACATTGATTACAAAATGTAATATGATAAAAAGGAGTACGTAAATCTAATTTAATAACAAAAAGCGGCGGGAGAGCTCCCCAGAATACTGGCAAAAATGTCTCGTTGAATGGCTAGAATAATAATATATGTATTAACAAAAAAAAATCTCATTCATGTTCTAAACAAAATAATAATTTCCACTACTTAAAGTACCATCAATTTTTATTTTACTAATTCAGATTATTGCAGGTAAATTTATACTCAAATGAAAGATATAAAATCTTCGTACGTACGAATTACTTACGAATTTAAACTGTATTTCCTTACATAATACCCACTTTCACAGTCTGAATCATTCATGATCATGAGTCTGAACACATCTAGATGGATCTAAGAGAACATAATAAGCTTATAGACTATCAAAACTAGTCGCAAGTTACATACACTGTATCAAGGTATTTACAGTCCGCAAATACCCATAGTAGGTACACCCTATAATTTACATAACTATATAAGGCTTAAGGTATAACACCCTTGGATACGAACACTTTTGGAGCATCTCAACTTAAATGTTTCATCAGTATATGCTACTTAATTTTTTTAATGCTTATCCTTCAAATTAATTTTAGACTTCTTTTTCACTAGGAGCAATTAAGCAACTTAAAATATACAATTAACATTTTTTGCAATAAATTTGACTCACTAACTGTGAACATCTGGTTACCGAACACTGAACTTTTTACAAAAAATGAAGTATTTCTTAAGTTATTTTTAAGAAGCGTGGGTGGTCATTATCGTGCGGCTCTACCGTGCCATCTCTACCAACCGTACGGCCCTAAATACTAGGTAATTCATGGATTGCTCTTGCGTAGCTACTCGACCGACCGGTGGGCTCTCAGTGAACTCAATTCGCACATGGCCACTACCAGGTACGAGTACGACGCTATTGTAGTTCAGTACATGTTCTGTTCAGTATTATTCTGACCGTCGTCGAGCACAGACGTTATTTGCTTTAAAGGTTGTACGATTCTGCCTTGTTTACAAATACAATCAAGTTGTTTACCTGGAGTCAAGAGGATAAATTTGACAGGTAAGTTTGATTCTAAATTGTTATTCAAGTTTCTCATTCATATTAGGATCACATTGTAAATCGCTTCGCTGAATCAGCATGTAGGTTACTACATATAATATAAACATCATTGTTGCAGTCATCTTATGTTTTTATACTTTAGTATAAAATATGTAATATAAATCTACAGTTAAAGTACACATTTTTTTATTTCCAGTTTTAAATCGTGTTAAATACATTTTGTTACTGAGTACTAAATACAATGTGTTTTAAGGTATGTTCTTTCAGATATTAGTCAAAACTGTGTTAATCTAATGTTCAATATTAAATGTGGAAACAAGTTCAAAAGGTACTTCGTTATTCACATCAGTGATCAAACTAGCTGGGCTTGTTGTAGGCCGGTTCTTTTCGGGCCATGGACAAAAAAATGGTCCTTCTTTCGCTCCAACGTTAAGTTTGTAACATGTCTGCCTCTCACTCAGTTATTTTAATGTTTAATATTCTTATAGTAAGATTGATAAATGTTATTATAATAATTGATCCTATAGAGTTTAGAAATAAAAAGGGTTGTTATGCGAATAACGCATTCCTTGGAGATTGTTGACATATTTTCAAAACATGATTGACGACACGTTTTATTGCCTTTTGTCTGCAGCAAGAGCATGAATGAATGAGTTTTTTCGGTTTTACAAATTTTTTGAGTCTACTAAATTTAGATTATTATGAATTTCTCGTCTTAAAGATGAGATGTAATCTTAGTAACAAAATCATTTAGAATTTTTTACTATGTCTGTATGTATGTATCTTCTAAAACACGTAGATAAGTTGTTTATTCTATTATTTAGGTATTGAGTAAGGCTTTTATTTATTGTACTACAATAGTAATGCTATTAGTAATATCGCCAGTATGAATAAGAATGTTTGAATTTCACGATATTGCTATGTGCTGCATTCAGGTATTACAAACGTGATCGTGATCAGATATTGGTCACACGCATTAACGGGGTTAATGGTACAGTAGAGATCCTTTTACAGCGTATCTATCTACAACTCGTCTGGGACGAGCTATCCGACATCGACAGTCCACGGGCGGCTCTTTAGGAAAGTGCCGTTCTTGCTCATTAATTTTCTTTTTTATATATGAGACTTATTAATTGACGCATGTTGCATAGCACTTAATTATTTTTTGCTCTTTACCAATCTATCTTATCAACTCATTCTTTTATTATTGCTTCGTGTAACAATAGAACAAAGCTTATCATGAATAGCATCTGAAGATTATTTACACACCAAAAAATGTTTTTACAAATCAATCAAGATCCGATAATTAATCAGCTTTTAATTAATTTCCGATAAACAAACATGTTGTTTCGTAATTCTCTACAAATAAAACTTAATTTTGTCTAACTACAAAATGTATCTTGAGACAAAGCTTCTAACTGACGCATCTTTTACAAAATATATGGACAAGTGAGAGGGATTTTTAGAGACCCATATACATTTATAAAAAAATAGAGTTTATAGCAGCTTGTCACCTGTCGATGCTTCATATTACATCAATGCGTCCGCCAGATCGTAGTATCGAGATAAGCGCCACACAGTATGGAATGAGAAAAGTGATTAAATTGGAACCTTCTGATGTAATTAATACTTTATTTCAAAATTTTAAAAAGGAACATACCAGCCACTTTTTGGAAACTAAATTTAAATAAGTTAATGAAATGATGTAGAAGGACAAATATGTATATGTGTGTATGCTTTAAGTAAGTGTGTAACATTTTTCTCTTTCATTTAAAGTATTTTAAAGCATTCATAAAAAATGTAGGCCCTGCAATCCTAAATTTAACTATGTCAAATTTCTCCGTCTCGTCCGTCCGCGTAAAAGTCGTAAATAACCTTCTTTTTAAAATCGGTTAAAAACGGGGCAAAGTTATTGCTTCACGTATTAATATTATAGAGAACAGGTTATCAATACAAAATTCCTACACTACTGTTAAACAAATTTTGGTTATAGTACATCTCTATAGTAAACGAACATAACATACATACCGATCAAAAGGCAATTGTAATTCACACAAGGTTCGGATTTGCGGTTAAATAACCTCGAGCGTGTTTCGGTCTTCCAACACTCCGATTTTAATTGGAGAGGGAAACTAAACAATGAGAAAAAGAAACCATTGCCTCAGATTTTGCATCAAAGCGTCGCTACAATTCTTAAAGTAGTTTATAACAGAACTCTTTTCGAAGCTCAGCAGGCCTATTATGAACTTTAAGAAAACCATCCAAGTTATAGGCAATTCAAATACTGGGCGTAAACGTTG
>DWPO01000026.1:0-10218 GCA_018251755.1 Morvina fissimacula | reverse complement strand
GTCGCCCATGGACACCCTGCCCCAAGCTCGCATAAGACCAGTGTGCCCCGCGCGCCTGTAGGAGGGTGCGTTGCTATCCCTGAGGCTTAAGATGGAATGCCTCTTTGTCCTGTGAATCGCAGACTGCATATACATCTACATCTACGGATAACTATAAAGAATCTTTTTTCTACCGTCCTTTGAGCAACAACTTGCATGTAAATGAATAATTTTAATCCACCCTCATATTTCATACGTCATTGTTGATATAAATCGGATAAATATTGTAAAAACCTGAGCTGTAGTATGCAAATTGGATAAAAATAAATCTTGCATGAGCTTAAGCCCCGATAACGCTTAAATCATCCAGGTTTAAAAGAGATTTTATTTGTATTGTATTTTACTTTAGGTTATAATCTTCTCTCGTGTATATGGTTTCCGATTTACAAGTGTGTATTACGTTATTAATCGTAAAAAACATCGTAACTAAGTATTGACGTTAAACATTAATTACATAATTTAAAAATTAAAATTTAAGTTCTAATTCCAAATCCTGTGAGCGATTTTTGAACGCGGCCAAAACGGAATGTTTAACTTTTCCATTTTTAAATCGTTCACGCGTTAAGGGCATATTACATTTTGAAACTTGTATACTATTGTCTATATAATCTGTTGTGTCAAAAGGCACTCAAGTTTTATTTAATTTTAAATAATAAACACTAGAATTTTTGTAACTATATTTCAAAATGTCCCTTTAATTCGAATTCTATTGAACGCTGTTCTTGAAGTTTCCTAAAAAGTAGATAGAGTTTGCAGGACAATTCGCGATTTCAAAAGCAAATATGCCTTTAGCGTCACAGAAACTTTATTTATAAATTACAGATAACATCAAAGTATTACTCATTTTACATCCGTAGTGGATACCCTACTTTCCAAATAACGTTGTTATTCTAACGATTAACAATGGAACCACAATGGCTCCAAATTCAAAAACACTTCCCATTTCCTGTTCTTTATTCAAACACAAGTTGGCTATGACCAATTCTGTTGGTTCATTGTTACATATAGACCAATAGTTTTCTGAGTGTGGGTGAAAATATTTTTTTATGTGATTGTCGATTTTTTAGAAGTTTATCGGCTTTTTTATTTGAATACCTGCCTATTATAAGGTTTGTGATATTGATACATTAATAATAGAAAAGTTATTCAATAAAAAAATACAAAATTTCTACACTTGCTGTTTCATTTAACTTCTTTTAATTTAATTTGAAGCTGGTAGAGCCGATCCTATGTCGAGAGCCTGTATCGAAGAATCGTCTGCAGCGACATCAACGCTGCACCAGTTCTGATGTAAAGCAGCACCGCTGTCTTCGATCGGAAGGGTGTAGTTAGGAGAAACCTCTGCTTTCAACCGTAGTGGCGATGGTGACATGGTTTTCTCATTTTTGAAGTGACAATAGCGCTACCTATCCTGATAATCCTTCTAAACCAAACAATCACAATTTCATTGAAATAAGACATTAGCGCAATCGAACAACGTGACACGGGATTTTAATATATATAAAGAAGATCTGAACAGTTTGGTTATTTACTGAATAAGGGAGAAGATCTGAATAAACAGTTAGGTCATTTAAAATATTTGGTATTCAAATCCTTGAATTTTTGTTAGCGTATAAAAAAACACTATGTAAACTCAATATTTTATTGGGAATAATTAGTTTCGTAAGTATAATAAATACACAATACAATACATGATCATCAACACTTTATAATACGTGTATAATATAACCATACATCTAATAAAATAACACAACTAGAAAAAGATTCGTAGCAAAGAATTATTTTATTGTACCGGCAAAAATACGAAAATTAGTACAGAAGTAGTCAAAAAAATCATTAAAATTCCATTATTTACCCAAACGTAACAATCTAAAATACATGTCAACTTTTAAAATCCACTAATCTAACACTGATCGCTTAATATTACATGATATTATATTTTAAAACATACGATTATCCAGTAACTATACGATAAAATAATCAACTATACCGATAAAATCACAATTCTCCTAAGTTATAACATTTAATATATATTAGTATAAGAATATTGCATAAAACAGACATCGAACGCGATTACAAATATATATGCCTTTTTCACATAATGCCAATTTAGATGACAATATATAACGCATAAATAAAAACAATACAAAAAAACATATACACACCGGACAACACAAGTAGCTAAAAGATCTAGATTAAGAATTAGAAGAAAAATAGAAATAGAAGATTTGCAAATTATATAGAGAAGTATTATATAGAACAGAAAATGTAAATTGTACAACTGATAGCTAAAGAAGATGACTTTCAAATACAGAGAAATAACATTCAATCTACAAAAGTTAGCTAAATGAAGATAATTAACTAGACATAAATTTAGAGAGATAGAGATTAGATTTTGTTTATGAAATAATCTTTTAATAAGAAAGACGAAAGAAAACAAATTAATACAAGTCACGATGACTTGGTTTTAAAAAGATTTGGACGAATAAATAATTGAAGATTTTTGGGAAAAATTAATTTAAGGAAAGAAATTTGTAACTATAATTGAAATTTAACAATAAAGAGCTAAATGCAAACAAAGACAATCAAAGGACTAAAGATAGTTGAAAGTAAAACAGTTACTAGATTATTTTTTTGTAAATTAAAGTCAATTTAGTATTAAAAAAATCTGGCTACTGGCAATCTCTATTTATCAAACACGGTAGCTTGTGATTTCTATAAGAGTACGGCTGTTATAGAACAAAAACAAAAGCATAGATCACAGTAATCGAACTTTGGATTATGAAGTCTTCTTTGAGATAATCAAAACATTGGGGTAGAAACTTAGTTGACATTAATAGGTACTAAAAGTTTAGAAAAACCTGAAACTTTGGTCTTTACAAAACATTTCTAGGTGATAATATACATAGCTTTTTAGTATTACGTGAAATAGGCATAGTTGAGCTTACACTCGAATCGAAGCCAATTCAAAATGGCGGGCTGTCACTTGTGAAAAGCGCGCGAAAGTCTACTACTATACATTTAACGGTCGTAACCAACAAAACAATCTTCAGTACTAAATAGTCTTTATAGATTAAATTGATTAATATTTCAATATAACGACAACAAAATACTGTATACACTGCTAGAAACTCGTGCTAAGAAGAATAGATTTAGTCGCTATTTTTGTATGAATAGTAAAAATAATTTACAGTATGCAGCGAAAATAGTCATCTCTTTCTTTATTTATTACTTTTTCATGAAAATATATCTTTTTAAGGCGTTTCGGAACTAAAATGTTTGATATGTTCTAAAATTGTACATTATTAAGATAGTTTCAAGAGCGTATCATTTGGAAGCTGACTTCCTGCAAATGAAGCGTTTTAAAACATTTTGTGCTCGAGTTGTTTTTAAAAAACATTTTAAAAGCAAAACAGAGGTAGTAGAGTAGGTCCATTGGAAGTTATGAAATAATTTAAAAAGTATATAACTAAGATTGTAACTCGAACATTGCATAACGACGCAATTAAATATTTCTATTTTTATGTACATTTAGATTAATTCCTCTCATTTTGACCTTTCTTTTTTATACTTACAATAGTTTTTTTTTATTTTACTCACTACTATATAATCTGGATATGCTTTCCAAACGATGACATTTGGTTTACACAGATTAAAAATGGACAGAAAGATGTCAGATAATGTAACTATGCCTATTTAAAATTTAACCATAATTGCTACTTTTGAAGTCAAATTAAATCAAAGCTGTGATTCAAAATGTCGACAAATTTTTGAAGCCACATTTTTTTTTTACAAAAAAACTCATTGCTGCTTTGTTACTGCTTTTTGTGCTGAAAAAACTGAATAAGTAAATAGTACGAAAAAATAAAGCAAAATAGGATTAATTTATTCAGCTATTTAGGATAGGTAGCGTTAATAAGAAACTACTTTAATTTTGTCACTGGTCCAAATGATTTTGGGAAGGTCATAAGACAGCCCTACCTTGTATCCGCCTTGGGTTATTAGGACTGAATATTAGCCCAGTTCTGGATTAAAACATTAAAAAAATGCATTACGACATTAAAAAAAACATTTGACTTTGCTCTCGAAATATGTTCATTATTTTAAATCAGTGACAGATACGTCGAACTTATTTTTTTTTAATTAATTGTTATTTACTGTCCGCGGTGTCGTTAAGGCAGCGTCGCGGTGCAATTGGCTTCGCGCCTCAAAGCTGAAAATGTTTTTTAATTCTTTAGTTTAAAGTTCCAAAAAAGTAGAGGTTTAAATTTCTTGTGCTTCTTAATGATTTTTTTTTAATTTTATTTGTTTTAAAAACCTTCTTCTTGGACATCAGAGGGTCTCATGAAATTCACCTTGCCGACATTAAGATTGTCTTGCGCCGTCACTCGTAATATACGTGTATCTAAAACTAAACGCCTGGCAAGTCACAATGGCAATAATGACTTAAAGCGTATTCTGTCACAATAACAATTTTAATGGCAAATCAACATTACAATACATTGCTATTATAAAATGAGAATGTATATTCATTTATGCTTTTAAAAGTCAATCGTTTTCAGGTGTACAAAAAAGACATAAAAGAGGCCTATCCTTACATAATTTTTTTTTTTCAAATGACAGAAAAATCTGTTTCATGTGGCAGTATGTTAAATTAACTGGCTTCAAAAATTGGATGATTTAAAAAAATCTAATCGCAGTCGCAGGTACAAGGCAACTTTCATTTTTGTTTAAATAATAGATTCAGCAAAAACATTGCACTCCTTTTATACGAGAAAATTAGCACAATGTAAGGTTTTTATAGAGAAAGAGAGAAAAAACGTTTTGTAATAATGCTTAAAACTCAAAGATTTTCAAACCGTAAGATTGACTTCATGACTCTAGCTGGTGACGTACAACTTTGTGTTGAATTTTCACAATTCTAGTATTTTTCTTAACCTTACATAGGTATGAGTACTCAACTTATTATTATCATTCACCTTTATCTGTCCTTTTGCTACAAATAAGTTGTGAAGTTATTGCTGCCTTAGCCGATAACCCGAGAGTATTTAATTTGATAAAATTTAAAATTGCGTATATGGTATACTGGGTTACCGGTCGCGGATTCACCCACGTGGAATTCGTAGCGAAGGCCAGAAGACTTTGCTACGGGAAATCCTATATTATGCTTCCAATCCAGGGCCTTAGTACAAAGTTTCAGGTTTTTATCTTCGACGATGACAACATTTCATACTTATTTTCTTCCTTATTTTAAATAAGCCTACTTTTCGCAGAACAAATATCGTATGCCCTTACGGTGCATTACGGTGTGTGTACCAAATTTTGTAACATTTGTACCATAGTACATTTTGTACCATTGTGTACCAAATTTCGTTAGAATTGGTTCATTAGTTTTGGCCTGAAAACGTAGCAGACACACACACACAGAGTTACATTCACATTTATAAAATATTAGTATAGTAGTTCCCTACTGCAAATTGTTCAGGTTGCCTAGAAAGCATGAATCTTCTTATTTAAAAACTCAATGTGAAATACCTGCGAGAAATGTTCCTGACATTTTTAATCTGTGCACCAACAGCTTATACATTAATTAAGCTTTACATAGCGTAGAATTTAAAATAACTATTAAAATGCTTAGCAAAAATAATGAAAAAGCACTCTTAACATTGCCGAGATCCTTTCAGACAATAGTAAATACTATGCTATACTTGCATTCAAAATTTAAGAGTAAAAAATATAGTTTTAGCCTTCAGCTACGATGGTTAATGATTTTATCTTTTTTTTAATTTATTTAAACATTGAGTCTATACAACATCAACATGTGAGCCGTAATTCTTAATACTAAGACTTTGATTTCAGCCATCTTTCATATCGCGGAATAATTGTATACGAGCTTGAGAGTGATTAAAATATTCAAGATTCTGTTTGACATTAAAAAGTTACAGGGAAAATTGAAGACTATCAAAATTACCGATTAACTTTTCATGAAATTATAAATGTAATCTTCATCGCACACCAATAACACCAACACAAAAAATCACATAACACCTAACACCAACACAAAAAGTAATTGTAAACAAAAAATAATAAAAAATAATAAAAACAGTTTATTGCACAAATCACACAAAAAATACAATTAAATATACAATAACAGGCAGCATGAGTGACTGGCAAAAGAATGTGGCTCAGCCTCTGCTGACACAGGATGGAATTCCATGCAGCGCTGATTTCAGCCACTCCCGTGTCCCTGTGGTGTTTTGCGGGAATTCGGACGTTAGGGCACATTTATTTAATTATTTTTTTGTGTTAGTGTGCAAAAGATGTTGGTATACAAAAGAAATGGTTATTTCACAGGCGAAATATGGCGCTGACAAGTCTTAGATTTTACAATAAAATTTAAAAATTTCGTCCATCATGTCTTTTTACTGCATATTTCGAACATGGCTACTCCAATTAAAAAACCAATTCGTCGATATTCATTTTAAATAAAATAGGTACTGTTCGATGATTTTACATTGCCAAAATTAAAGTAATAATTTATCGAAAACATAAAGAAATAATTAGGTATACATACTTATTATTATAGAGACAACGAGTATCTATTGTATACATGTAAATAGGCTTCTGCTAGTCACCAATGTGGCATGTAGCTTAGAGCATGTTGCTGACGCGAACCCATAAGATTCCACTATTTATTCAATTTGTTAATCATTCATATACACACAAAAAAACATTAGGTGCATAAAAACCAGAAAAATTTTGGTAACGAGATACACAACTTTTCACTACAAAAAATACACTATGTTATATGAGAAATTTGTGTTTCAAATATGAAATATTGCCCCTTACATGTATAAAAAGCAATTTTTTTGCAGGCGTTTTTCTCCCGGTCAACCATACCCATCTGTAAGAGCTTGTTGACAACGTTAACATCTGTTAGACATCGGCTTTAGCTGTCAAAGTCGATGAACAAAAAAAAGCCTATAACGTATTATGATTTTCATTAAATATGTTATGTACCTTATAATGAAATAGAAGCTTGGACTTTGAGGCTCATAATAATTAGGTTACTTCAGTTAGGTTAACTGTTTTATAAATTATGTTTATTTTAATTTGATTTGAATTAAATAATGAAAACAAATTTAATGGAAATAATGAACCAAAATGAAAAAGAAACCAATCCAAACCAAGATTTTCTTCCGTCATAGAAGAAAAATCTTTTCAAATTGCTTTTAATAAAGACAAAGAAAGAAATGAATATCGACGTATTGGCTCAAGGCTCGTATATTTTTAATCTATGTCTAAAACAACTATTATTATCTTAACAGACATCCTAATAAATTTGTTGGCATAATATCTAAAATCGGGTTACCAAGCTCGGTTATGGGATTAAAAAATAAGAAAAGTTAACTTTTTTCTTTCAGGACAAGTCCTGAAACTATATTTTTAAATAGACACCGACCTGCCTAAATCTATAACAACAAGCTATTTTATCTCTATAAATATACTACATTTCTCTAGAAAACTTTTATAAATGTATACAATTTTTGAATTTGGATGAATAAATTGTCAACACTGAACTAATTAATGGGATGAACGCTATAACATTGTAACAACAAGCATTACATACTTTTACATTATTATTATTAATAATAATAACTTACATAATAATATACTATGCGTCAAATTAAACATTTTCTGAACATTCATTATCTGTATGTACCTTGATACATTTGTCAAATTAAAAAAATAAAATGCTTACATATAATCTGCTTCAAATTCCTCACAGATAATATACACCCCTAAAATTGACCAACCACATTTCTCATCTTATTCCATAAATTTTATTTTTAATTTAGAATTTTTCGAACATTCAAATTCAAATTTTATCATACTTGTAAAAAAATAAAATTCAAATTTGACACTTTCTTTTATTTTTTTTATTTATGACATTTTTGGCAGTTTTCATGTTATTATGTCCTTTAATCTTTTATAATCGTTATAGTGACAAATGAAATAAATAAAGTTTTAACAAGTTTCATTGAGCAATACGAATGTTAATGTATTGTAATGATGTTGAATGCTCAATATTTAACTATATTTAATACAAATTTAATATACAGGCTAATAAAACCAAATTTTCTACTCTTTTTGTGCGATGTGAACTCGACTCTTTACGATTTCTACAATTTAACAATAATTCCTTAATAATTTACGTCTAACAATTTATTAAATCTCTTAACATCGATTCCAACTCTTATAATAAAACGTCAATGATTAAATACAGTTTGAAAGGATGGCGCCATGTTGTCTCTTTTCGCGGAAAACTTTTGAAAACATCTGCCAAGTTTGACAGCTACACAGATTATCTAAAGATGTTCTTTTTTAATTACACACGCAACGACATTTACCCATGACATTTTTAGGAATGATTCAATAGATTTGGATATAAATAGACATTGATATTATGATAAACAGTATGACATGCAATTCCATAGATTCCTAAATCTGTAACTACAACATACATTTCTATTTTATAGATGCTAAGTACATCAATTCTAAAACACTGACAACTGCAAGAACAAAATATCTTCTATTGTTAAGAAGACTGAAGCGAATAACCACGAACGAAGCTGAATACGCATGTATTTTACAATTAAAAAATATCAAATACCATAAAGTACGTAAAAGTTTTTTTAAATAAACAAAATTCAAGCCGAGATGAAATACTCGTAGGCGAAAAAGAAATAAAAATATGTAATTCGTCGTATAATGATCGGCGCAGATATATTACTATCGTCGCCAATATAGAACTATACAGAATACAACTTCTAAAAATACCCGCAGATTTGTTAACAATTTACTGCAAAATCCTTGCGTACTTAAAGTTGATTTGATAAGTATATGTGTTGCCATGCCCCAAAACACTTAGAAACATTGGTAGAAATATAAATATTTGTTGGTATAAAACTTTTGCAGCTGTTAAAAAAAAGTCTTGGATTTTTTTTTAAATTTCCGTTGCCCAAGATCGAAACCCAGCACAGCGCCAATAGTCGCAAGAAATAGATAGAAGATTATTCATCTGTGCTTTAACTTTTAACCGCTCAGTCTTATGACGTTTAACTTTTAACTTCTTTTGTTTAACTTTTAAAATCCGCTTATTCGGGCTTCAGGCGATGCCATTGCACGATGGTCTGCCGTGGCTTGGTGATCATATCTTGCCAATGTTTCGTCTCGGTTGCTCCCGAACCGTTCTTGCCTGGAAAATTAAGTAAACAAATGTTCTTTAAACGTTTCAAAAAACGTGGGTACATCACAATACGACTTTTTAGCACTGTACAAGGCTCCAGGACAGACTGTAGGCACCCCTATTAAGTTTTGAATGGCAAAATTATCGTATAGTATAGTAGTACTCCTTGAATCCTTTAGTTCGGCACGTTGAAGGAGAACGATTCGTTGAACAAAGAGTTTAGGATACAAGTGAAGAATCACTGGACAGATCCAATTTTAGTGGTAAACCTTAAAAGAGTAATGGACGAAACCTTTCGACTTAGAAGAAAACAGTATTATTTGCAAAACAGCAAGAAACTGGAAAGCGGTATTCAGTATTAGTAAAACAATGTTTTATGAAAAATACGAGATTTATTGTAACAGATAAATAAAACCATTTAACAAAATGAAGCGTACAATAGAACATTTGGGAGAAGAGAGCGTGGTTGTTACTTTCATAGAAAAAAAAAGTACAACACGATGCTGTCAATGGAGAGCACTTGATTACCCCAAAATGTTGTAAACTATTGTAAGCCTTATCTATTTTCCAATACTTTTACATAAGACTCTAGCATATTCGTTTGTAGATAACCTAAGAACAAATGACATGGCGATGGTCCCTTCAATTGTACTAAACAGTGGACAATCCCGAGAACTGTCGTTTCGCGTGAGTGACCTTTGCGGCTCGCATGCCCATCGCCCATGCCCTATAATTATAGGCCACAATTCCCTTGTTTTGCAGTTAATCTTCAATACTTATATGAAAGAACTCGTAGTAATAATAGTACGATCCGGGATGCGATTAACGTGCCAGCCTTTAAAGGGGTCCTGGGTTCGATTCCCAGCGGAACACAAATTTAAACGACAATGACGTATAAGAGCAAAAGACCGTATGGAAGATCACCGACG
>DWPO01000025.1:0-10237 GCA_018251755.1 Morvina fissimacula | reverse complement strand
CACTAGGCTAGGCTCTATTTTCCGATGTGAGAACAAAATTAATTAGAAAATAGGATATTTTTCACTAAATCCTCTCGCTTTTAGTCCTTATTCAACCCGGGCGAAGTCGCGGGCTCTAGCTAGTAGAAAATAAATACACAGTAGGTACGCAGCAGGTATTTTCTGGTTTGCACTTTGCAGTTGACATAGACATTGAATGATAGGTTAAAGAACAAGATTTAACGAAAATACGTTTGGCATAAAGTTAAGACAGACTTAAAAAAACGCAACGTACTAAAATTAAAACAGAAGTCCAGCCGGCTACGGCATTTATATTGTGATTCATACTCGATTCCGTAGACGAACAGACAGACACAACCATAAATTAAAACCATCTTGTTGTTTGTTGCGGTGAGACGTGCTCGTCGTAATGTTTCATTTTTTATGAGAGTCGTAAACCGCTGTTTGTTTGGGTGTGTCTGGTACTCTAGAGGACTTTGAACATTACTCCGAAGTTGGCAGGGAGCCAGGATTCGAACACTACTGACCGTCAGTCGGTGTTAGGTAGAGGCTAATTATTCTAGAGTGTAGGTTTAAACATGTAAAATAAAATAAGATTAAGATTTTTAATAAGAACACAGGTACCTAAGGAAAAATGTTATTATTAAAATTAATTGTCGAATAATTGTTTCGATGGTCGATAATATCAGTAAAAAATATTGTACGAATTTAATTAGACGTACCTAAGTGTTAAAATGGGGTGATTTATACCGAGGATTTACGATTGCTTGTTTTAGATAAAATAAATATCATGATTGACTGTTGTCTATTTTAATCGTAAGCGTAAAACATTTGTATGAAAAGGCCATATTTACTTTCAAATCGGTCCAGATACAGTTAAAAATTTCATCGAAGTCAAAAAGTAAAAAAACTCAATATCATCAGTTTTTTTTATTTAAATAAGTAGGTACATTACATTAATTAGATGGCAGATTATCCCATTCCATATTCTTGTTAGGTATGTATCATGGCGTAAGACACACTCACATCTTCATGTTCTTTAAATAGAATATGCTTCATATTTTACGTAACTAATGCTTAAAAAAATTTGGAGGTTCGGATATGGTATGCGCCGATTACGCGGTCTTCCTGAAGACCAGCGATCGGTATAGGGTATAAGCTATCTGTATTCAAAATTTGGCCGCTTATGTATGTGTGCAAGTATGAATGTGTGAGTGTATAGTCTATAAATGTGAGTGATAGTTAACCTGCAACTGTATGATAGAATAAAAGTCACTTTTTAGAAATATACTAAATGCACTTTTATTTAAATATATATAAAAACACTTGCGCGCGAGGCGTACGGGAGACGACTGACTGTACGGGGTAGGCGCACGGATCAGTCAATCTCACATGAAATTGATGACGCTACATCACACCCTTTCTTACAAAAAAAATTTTTTTTTATAATTTATTAAGAAAAGAAAAAAATTTTAAGCCGTAAATTACAACAAAAATATTAAATTTTATGACAGTACTGATGCAACTTATACTATACGGAACCTTATTATTACTTGCACTTTACTTTTTTAAAAAAAATGCTAATTTGCTTACTGAAACTCTTTCGTAACAAGTTTCGTTTACATTAATAACTATTGTTACAATTGAACACATGAGAAGTTTCAAGTTACACTGATAGACTCTATGTTCAAACATTAGCATGTAGGTATAACATAAACAAAGATTTTAAATTTGACACCATTCGTCAAAGAGTATAACAATTACAAACAATACAATGAACTGCTTATCAAAAATTACACATTACTTACTAGGTAGCGTCATACAATATTGTTGTCAAAGATTAAACAAAACTACAGAAGTGTACTTACATAGAATATGAATTGTTTTGCAATAAAAGTATACAAAAAAAATGTAACTATAATAAAAATTTTAAAAGGTATAAAAATTAGTTTGTAAAACTGTACATATTTTGTATAAAAGTAAAAATAAAAGTTATAAATGTATGTATATAAGAAATTACAATGAACATACAGAAAAAATAAATTTACATAAAACGTACGGGCATTTTTACTTTGCGACCATATCTGGTAGTCTTTGGCACATCCTTATCGGTACCAACTGTACTATCGTCTACTGGTTCAGGGTTCGTCGAACCTCTCTGAGGACCGATATGATAGGATGTTTCGGAGCTCCCACCTGTACGTTTATCCAGCGGTACAGGGCACGAAATGCTTCTCTGCGGAACAGCTCCGTTATCATCTGCCAATAGATAGGCTGGCTTAAGACGATCTATTGAAATGTTAGTTTGTCTGTCATTAATTTGAATTACGTAAGCCTTGCTTCCTCTTTTTATAACGCGATACGGACCGTTATAGGTTGGTTGAAAAGATTTACGTATAGCATCATTTCTGACAAAGACATAATCACTCGACAAAAGATCGGGATGTATAAATATAGAACGAGAGTTGTGGTGACTTTTTGCAACAGGTTTAATTTTCCTAATAGTATTACGAATATTTTCTACTATGGTTTCTGGGTTATATGTTCTCTCATTACTAGAACAGTCGAAAAAATCACTAGGTAGTCTAAGAGTGTGACCATATACCATCTCTGCTGGGCTGAAACCATAGTCTAACTTAATTGCAGCGCGTAACCCTAACATTACCTTGGGCAACTCTTCTGTCCACGAGGTGGAATCTAAACGAGCGGCTATGGCTACTTTAAGTGAGCGGTGCCATCGCTCGACCATTCCATTACTTTGTGGGTGATACGGAGTGGTGCGAATTTTGTCTACTCCCATGTAATGCATAAGGCGAGTAAACAATGAACTCTCAAATTGCCTACCTTGATCGCTAGTTAACTTATGCGGACATCCAAAACGGGTAATCCAACCATCGTATATTATACGTGCTACCGTGTCTGCGGTTTGATCAACTACGGGAAATGCTTCCGGCCATTTTGTGCATCTATCTATTATTGTTACACAATATCTAAAACCTTGTGAAGAAGTGGGTAGCGGCCCTATTAAGTCTACATGTATGTGTTCAAATCGGCCACATGCAGGAAATTCCTTCAGGTGTGACACAGTGTGACGTTGTACCTTATTTCGTTGACAACTAACACATGTTTTAGCCCACAAACCTACGTCGCGATTCATATTAGGCCAAAAGAATTTTTGAGCGACCATCTTACGTGTAGTACGTACACCGGGATGACTTAATTCGTGAACGCTTTTAAATGCAATTCGACGAAAAGACTCAGGCAAATAAGGTCGGGCAAACTTAGTAGAGAAATCACAATATACTTCTTTGTTACAGTTAGGCATAAACACAGGTGTCAAATGAATTCTGTCATGCGATCCTTGTGTATATTTGTCGTGCGATTGTGCTTCGGCTAACGCTGCGTAATCAAAAGTTGTTGGATAAACTATCGTCTCTATGCGTGATAAGGCGTCGGCTACAATATTGCTAGAACCGTCTATATGACGAATATCTGTAGTGAATTCACTGATGAACATTAATTGTCTAGTTCGTCTTGGAGATTCGTTATTAGTAGAATTTTTTGAGAACGCATAAACTAAAGGTTTATGGTCAGTATAAATGGTTAATGATCGTCCCTCGTGTAGGTTTCTAAAATGTTTTAATGACATAAAAATGGCTAATAATTCTCGGTCATAAGTAGAGTATTTTTGTTGCACTGTGGATAAAGCCTTAGAATAGTAAGCAATCGGCTTCCACGAATTATCAACGTGTTGTTGTAACACCGCACCGACGCATATATTTGAAGCGTCGCAGCAAAGTGCTAACGGTGCGTCAGCGACCGGATGAAACAATGTACAAGCGCGTTGTAGGCTATCCTTACATTGTTCAAAGGCCCTATTTGCTACCTCTGTCCATTGTATGACCGTTTTATCTTTTTTCTTAGCACCATGCAAGTACTTATTTAACTCTGCTTGGTGTAACGCTGCCTGGGGAAGATGACTACGATAGAAATTAACCATTCCCAGAAATCTACGCAATTCATCAATAGTTTGCGGTTTGGGGAATGTTTTGATTGCTCGTACCTTATCTTCCAAGGGTATGCCATGCCATGTGAAGTGACCTCATAACCTAAAAATTCGAGTTTTTGCTGGTCAAAAGAGCATTTAGAGATATTAATATAAAGTCCGTACTTACTAAAACGATCAAAGACTTGTTCAAGATGGTGTTTATGATCTTCTATAGAACTAGCTATTATGACATCATCTATGTAGCAGAATAAAAAATCTAAACCTTGCAATACGGTTGTGTTCATGAAACGCTGAAAGGTTTGGGAGGCGTTTCTGAGCCCAAAACTCATCCGAGGAAATTCAAACAAGCCAAAGGGTGTTATTATGGCTGTTTTTTCCACGTCTTCTGGGGCGACCTCAATGCAATGATATGCCCTATTAACATCTATCCTAGTGAATATAGTTTTACCAGAAAGCAAGTACGTGAAATCTTGTAACCTTGGTATAGGATAGCGATCAGGCTTAGTAATTGCGTTTAATCTTCGGTAATCACCGCACGGACGAATATCACCGTTTTTCTTCGGGACCACATGTAAAGGACTGGCCCATGCCGACTTTGACGGTCTGCATATGCCAAGTTCTTGCATAACACGAAACTCTTCACGTACCTTATTGTAGCGGTCGGGAGCAAGAGGTCTGGCCCGAGCAAATACCGGAGGACCCGTGGTTTCGATGTGATGGTACACACCATACTGCGTAGGCTCTTTGAACGACATTGGTTTAGTGATGTCCGGGTACTTACGTAAAAGTTCATAGTAAGGGTGATCACAGTCCACAGTATGAATAGGTGGATCATGATGATTCACTAACGACGCGACTACACTTAAGTTCGTTAATTTATCTATAAGTTTATGTTCACTTAAGTCAACTAATAACTGATTGTGCTTCAAAAAATCAGCACCTATTATAGGCTGCTTGACATCAGCAAGTATGAAAGTCCACTTATAAGGTCTTCTTAATTTTAGATTAAGCACTAGAGTCCGCGTACCAAAAGTATTAATTTGCGTACCGTTTGCCGCGTAAAGTTTGTAGTCCGAACACTTACAGTCACTAAATAGTTTGTTTTTATAAGGTATTACAGAGACGTTTGCACCAGTGTCGACCAGGAACCGCAATCCGCTGTTGAGGTCTGTTACGATTAGGTGGTGAGATGGTAATATTGTACAGACATCCGCCGCTGACTGTACATTTCTCAATTTTTCCTGATTCGCCTCTGGGCCTATCCATGCACAGGGCTTTACACATTTATGAGCTCTAGCTTTGAATCTTCGATGGTAGAAGCATAGCTTTTGATATGTTTGATGGCTACGACGACCAGATTGCGAACGGTTTCTCGCATATTGCCTCTGCTTTGGTCGCGATCGCTCCAAGGCTTCTAACCTACGTCCAAGTTTGGTTATCTCATCGAGGATTTTATTGCTAGAGACCTGCGCCACCTCGTTTAACTGCGCAAGCCGAGTCGTCTCCAAAACTTTGTCTGCAACATTCGCCGCTAGATCGGGCTTAACGTCCATCATTTCACTTTGCGACAGTCCGGGAGCTGGCAGTCCAGGTGCTGGTAGTCCAGGAGCTGGTATTTGACGTGAAGGATGCATGGCGAGCACACTTTTTATACACTTAGAGTTTTACACTAATATTTGTAGAATTTTTGTGAACAGTTTGTCGAGGGTCACCAATGTGCAGGTATGATGTGTGTAGTTTATAAATGTGAGTGATAGTTAAACCTGCAACTGTATCACAGAATAAAAGTCTCTTTTTAGAAATATACTAAATGCACTTTTATTTAAATATATATAAAAACACTTGCGCGCGAGGCGTACGGGAGACGACTGACTGTACGGGGTAGGCGCACGGATCAGTCAATCTCACATGAAATTGATGACGCTACATCACACCCTTTCTTACAAAAAAAATTTTTTTTTATAATTTATTAAGAAAAGAAAAAAATTTTAAGCCGTAAATTACAACAAAAATATTAAATTTTATGACAGTACTGATGCAACTTATACTATACGGAACCTTATTATTACTTGCACTTTACTTTTTTAAAAAAAATGCTAATTTGCTTACTGAAACTCTTTCGTAACAAGTTTCGTTTACATTAATAACTATTGTTACAATTGAACACATGAGAAGTTTCAAGTTACACTGATAGACTCTATGTTCAAACATTAGCATGTAGGTATAACATAAACAAAGATTTTAAATTTGACACCATTCGTCAAAGAGTATAACAATTACAAACAATACAATGAACTGCTTATCAAAAATTACACATTACTTACTAGGTAGCGTCATACAATATTGTTGTCAAAGATTAAACAAAACTACAGAAGTGTACTTACATAGAATATGAATTGTTTTGCAATAAAAGTATACAAAAAAAATGTAACTATAATAAAAATTTTAAAAGGTATAAAAATTAGTTTGTAAAACTGTACATATTTTGTATAAAAGTAAAAATAAAAGTTATAAATGTATGTATATAAGAAATTACAATGAACATACAGAAAAAATAAATTTACATAAAACGTACGGGCATTTTTACTTTGCGACCATATCTGGTAGTCTTTGGCACATCCTTATCGGTACCAACTGTACTATCGTCTACTGGTTCAGGGTTCGTCGAACCTCTCTGAGGACCGATATGATAGGATGTTTCGGAGCTCCCACCTGTACGTTTATCCAGCGGTACAGGGCACGAAATGCTTCTCTGCGGAACAGCTCCGTTATCATCTGCCAATAGATAGGCTGGCTTAAGACGATCTATTGAAATGTTAGTTTGTCTGTCATTAATTTGAATTACGTAAGCCTTGCTTCCTCTTTTTATAACGCGATACGGACCGTTATAGGTTGGTTGAAAAGATTTACGTATAGCATCATTTCTGACAAAGACATAATCACTCGACAAAAGATCGGGATGTATAAATATAGAACGAGAGTTGTGGTGACTTTTTGCAACAGGTTTAATTTTCCTAATAGTATTACGAATATTTTCTACTATGGTTTCTGGGTTATATGTTCTCTCATTACTAGAACAGTCGAAAAAATCACTAGGTAGTCTAAGAGTGTGACCATATACCATCTCTGCTGGGCTGAAACCATAGTCTAACTTAATTGCAGCGCGTAACCCTAACATTACCTTGGGCAACTCTTCTGTCCACGAGGTGGAATCTAAACGAGCGGCTATGGCTACTTTAAGTGAGCGGTGCCATCGCTCGACCATTCCATTACTTTGTGGGTGATACGGAGTGGTGCGAATTTTGTCTACTCCCATGTAATGCATAAGGCGAGTAAACAATGAACTCTCAAATTGCCTACCTTGATCGCTAGTTAACTTATGCGGACATCCAAAACGGGTAATCCAACCATCGTATATTATACGTGCTACCGTGTCTGCGGTTTGATCAACTACGGGAAATGCTTCCGGCCATTTTGTGCATCTATCTATTATTGTTACACAATATCTAAAACCTTGTGAAGAAGTGGGTAGCGGCCCTATTAAGTCTACATGTATGTGTTCAAATCGGCCACATGCAGGAAATTCCTTCAGGTGTGACACAGTGTGACGTTGTACCTTATTTCGTTGACAACTAACACATGTTTTAGCCCACAAACCTACGTCGCGATTCATATTAGGCCAAAAGAATTTTTGAGCGACCATCTTACGTGTAGTACGTACACCGGGATGACTTAATTCGTGAACGCTTTTAAATGCAATTCGACGAAAAGACTCAGGCAAATAAGGTCGGGCAAACTTAGTAGAGAAATCACAATATACTTCTTTGTTACAGTTAGGCATAAACACAGGTGTCAAATGAATTCTGTCATGCGATCCTTGTGTATATTTGTCGTGCGATTGTGCTTCGGCTAACGCTGCGTAATCAAAAGTTGTTGGATAAACTATCGTCTCTATGCGTGATAAGGCGTCGGCTACAATATTGCTAGAACCGTCTATATGACGAATATCTGTAGTGAATTCACTGATGAACATTAATTGTCTAGTTCGTCTTGGAGATTCGTTATTAGTAGAATTTTTTGAGAACGCATAAACTAAAGGTTTATGGTCAGTATAAATGGTTAATGATCGTCCCTCGTGTAGGTTTCTAAAATGTTTTAATGACATAAAAATGGCTAATAATTCTCGGTCATAAGTAGAGTATTTTTGTTGCACTGTGGATAAAGCCTTAGAATAGTAAGCAATCGGCTTCCACGAATTATCAACGTGTTGTTGTAACACCGCACCGACGCATATATTTGAAGCGTCGCAGCAAAGTGCTAACGGTGCGTCAGCGACCGGATGAAACAATGTACAAGCGCGTTGTAGGCTATCCTTACATTGTTCAAAGGCCCTATTTGCTACCTCTGTCCATTGTATGACCGTTTTATCTTTTTTCTTAGCACCATGCAAGTACTTATTTAACTCTGCTTGGTGTAACGCTGCCTGGGGAAGGTGACTACGATAAAAATTAACCATTCCCAAAAATCTACGCAATTCATCAATAGTTTGCGGTTTGGGAAATGTTTTAATTGCTCGTACCTTATCTTCCAAGGGTCGTATGCCATGTGAAGTAACCTCATAACCTACAAATTCGAGTTTTTGCTGGCCAAAAGAGCATTTAGAGATATTAATAGATAGGCCGTACTTACTAAAACGATCAAAGACTTGTTCAAGATAGTGTTTATGATCTTCTATGGAACTAGCCATTATGACATCATCTATGTAGCAGAACAAAAAATCTAAACCTTGCAATACGGTTGTGTTCATGAAACGCTGAAAACTGAAACAAGTTGCTCATCCGCCTAAAACCTGGCCGAAGATTTTCCCGAGAGATTAGTGAAGTTTCCATCAAATCCGTTCAGCCGCTTTCACGTGATACGCGGTCAAATAAACAGACATACAGAGGAACAGACAAACAGCTAAACAGACAAAAATTCTATAAATTGTTGCAACGTGTTCTGTTATCGATTCTAAGTATCCCTAGCCAACTTTTTCTAAATATCTCCCATGCCCATACTTTCGATCGTCTTTAGCTTTATTAAATGGATAGATTTCCAACGATTCGTTTACATACTCGGCAAGACTCGGTAAGCGTCCGAGTATGATTAGGTGTGTTTGGCTAGACTTACGTTTTCTTGGAGAAGCTCAGGTCAGGTGTTGGTTTTTGTCAACAAATCATAAAGTGCTTGTGTGAAGCGCTTGCGGTTCTTGTGTGGAATATTTCTTAAAATTGATTGTTGAAGATGTCGAACCGAGCAAAACAAAAAGGACAATTGACTGTCAAAACAAAACATGACATTTATGACGTCATAGTTTATTTTTATCATATATTTTTTGTGTGACAAAAATTAACTATGACATTATTTATTTTATGAATAGGAGGATCAAATTAAAATTATTGGTTTCTTTTTGTTTTAATTAAGAAGCAAGCGAGCATGACAAGCAAATGTCAAGTGGTCTCAGCAGCCCATGGACACCCATATCTAACTTCAAATATGATTTAAATAGCATCTGACGTAAGTGAACATTTCTACTCCTGAGGTCTGAGTTAGGATGCCTCCTGCCCAGTACGGTCTGCCTAACTACGCCCCTCCTTCTGAAACACATCGATGCTGCTTCACAGTAGAATTGGTGCATCAATGATGCCGCCGCAGACGAGTTTTCGACATAAGACTACCGCCTGAAAATTAAATTAACCGAAATTAAAATTTCATTGACAATGAAAAAATTGTTCGTTTTTCAGACATTTCTATTCGACCTCTTTAGAAGCTAAAACTCTTCTTAGTTGGTGTGATGTTATTATGACATATCTTTTACAAGCCCTTAAAAATGATTTATGAAAGTAATAATAATTAAGATTAAAACAAATTTTTTGGGAATTGAATGTTAAATCAATTTGGTTCGGCGACAGTTACATGTTTTAATTGCGCTTACTAGAAAGAAAATTATATTATGTTCGATAAGTCACGTAACATTCAGTTACGTCAAATCTGAGGCTACGATGAAACTGCTCTTTTGCGTGCGCTGACATGGCACTTTTTCTATACTTACTCATTGAAAAGAAAGTGTGATTACGACTTTTACTTTTCTAGCGACGTACACGAGCTATAAATAAAAGTAGAAACAACAATCGCAGAATTGCAATCCAATTCCCATGGCCCCATCCGATTCCGAGCACGTGTGAGCCG
>DWPO01000024.1:0-10275 GCA_018251755.1 Morvina fissimacula | reverse complement strand
TAAGGCGATACGAAGATCACGGGGTCAACTAGTTACATATATTATGTACCTACATGTTCCAGCCAAAAAATACATTACAATTATGAACGCGAATTTGTCTGGTCATCTTTCCTGTTATGTTATGCACCTAGAAACGTTACGTAAAATAAAGTCATAATTGCAATATAATGTAACACTGCCAAGACCTTATTCTGAAGAAATCAAAATAATTCACAAGTAAATAGCATAAATAAAACTTGTAACTTTTTCTCCTCTCTTTACCGCTGGCAATCGAATCCAGGACTTTTCAAATGACAGTCCGACATATTGATTGGCATTGCGTTATATGGATGGTCATATAATCTTTGTAAGAATAAAACCCCGCGTCAAATAGGTTAAAAGTTTACCAATTTTGTAGAGGACTATTTTGATACTTTGAATGCAATGGCTGAATGCCAGCTAAGTTAACATGCCTCCGTGTCACCGGCAGTGATTAATGAAACTTCCGAACTACAGTTTAGATGAAGTTTTGCTTTACACTTCGAGCTAAAGTACACCGATAGACGGTCTAACTGTACTTCTTACAAAATTACATGCGGGCAAAGATAAAACGATTTCTTGCGAAAATCGATATCATGATTCTGTTAGTAATACAGTATAACATTGCAAAGCTTAAGGTGCAAAAATACGTAAAAATGATATATTATACTTTATCATCATTTGTATACAATGTAATTTTTTACAATGTAAGTTTTTAGGGTGCAATGTCTCGTGACGAAACCAAAATGGAAATATTCCACCATACATAATGGGCCTATAAGTTGTTTGCATAGTTCCTCTCAGATCTTAACAATTCCATCCTCAACCCGAAATAACACGTTTAGTTATAAGTACTATTTATTATGACGAACAAAATGATAAAAAACATGATGGGAATGGCTTAAAAAGTTGAGAAATTTCAATAGCCACCTACCAGATGCATCATCAGATCCTGAATATCACTTAAAGTGATAGCTCCCTTTCAAAGCTTTATAATCAGACCGTGGACCCTAACATGTAGTTCTTATCAAAACCATTTTAACGAACAAACACGATGGATCTTATTTGTTCGTTGAGAATAAAAAAACAGAAAATTATCCATCCAATGAATTTGAAAAAACAAGAAACATGTAAGTACTAGTTTGTCACCAAATGCGCTAGTTTGTAGTCTAACTACTTCGTAAATGGCGAAGGTCCCAAACAAAAATGTCTAATTTTAGCTGCCAACTGGGATTTACAATGACTTCAATTAGCTTATGTCCGTTCTGGAAATTTATATAATCCTTATTCCACATTTCATTCTCAGCTGTTCCAGTATTGTATAGTGCATATTGAAAACAAAGATTTAGTCACTCAGATTCCTCTTGTTAGCCGTCCAGTTCTATAGTCTTTGTGTCTACTCTCTTATTTGCTTCCACAATTCATGTATGTAATTAAAACTTGAGGCAGGCCTCCCTTCTAATTCACTTCATTCACTGTAGTGTCACAAAGGAGGCTCTCAGTAGGTACTTTAATTATTTTAGCGGGAAATTTTCATTGCATTAGACAGCCTCCGACTTATCACGAGTCAAGAGCGTAAAACATTTGTTTATGAAGAAATGGAATGGAAGTTTCTTAAAAAACAAGTGTTTGTTTTTTGTGCCCCACTTCTGTGACCTCAATCACTAATGGGTGAAGCCTATAGCATATTGGAACCTCTAAATTGCTCCACTGCGAGTTAGTGGATATAGGGGCTACCATTACCCCATCTGTTTCACCATCGCCTGGCCGCCGTAACAACTTGCTGTTTCATATCTCAGAGGTTCGATAAGGCTTAACGACTACCGTGAATCGGTTGCTACATCTGGAACAAAGTCGCTGCACGCGACCAAAATATGCAGTCGCTTGACGCTGGATCACGCTGACCAGAGCAGACATGAGTACTTGCGTTGCCTTAAGCGCTCGGACACCTGGGTCTCCGACAGAAGCGATTGCTGATCGATAGAGTTGAACAGCCCGGGTAAATAGGGAATTTTCGAGACCCAAACTCACGCATCATTCGTGCTGTAAAAGATTACCCATTTGAGGTTTGTGCCCAAGATGTTTAACGTTTTCAAACGCAATCAATCAATCAAAATAGACGACCCATGGCGTAATGGTCAACCTGCCGGACTGCTGTTAGAAAGGTCCTGGATTCGATTCCCTGCGGGGTAGAAATTATAAATTTGTATGATCAATTTAGATTTAAATTTCTGGTCTGCGTGTTAGTGTACTGGTCTTTGTGTGTTTCATTGCACAAACATAAGCAATCCAAGATTTTAACTTTTTACATAGACCCACTATGTAAAAAGTTAAAATAAAGTGCGATCTACTTAAGCCGCGAGGCTATGCAGCTATTCTCTTTGATATTCTATTTTGAATAATTCGATTAAATTGAATTCGAAAGTACCTATAAAATATTATTACCATGAGTCTTAATATTCTAACATTATTGTGTATGCATTATTAAACTTCGTATGTGAGAGCAATTTCAATTAAGTAATAGAGGGTTAAGCGGATTATGTAGGGCTTGAAACTGAATATTATCATACGCTTTAGTTGTTGGTTCAATTAATGCATTTAAACTACGCTTTAAGTGCCGACTTATTGTTACATATCTTTAAATAGGAAAACTTTAAATAGGAAAACAGTCAAGAAATGAAAAAACTAATAAAATGGTACTCTCTTTGGTTGTATGTTCAATGTTCAAATATTCGAAATTTTGGTAATAGGTAACATCATATGGTATTACATTATGTATATTTAGAATCTCAAAAATGAGAGGAACTTAAAACATGAATTACATTGCGTCTGACATTTATCAATAAATAAATTATTATCATGAAACTAAAATGGGACGATGTTTGAATAAATTTACTTACTTTGGACATCAAAAGAAAATCTGGACAACTTTATCGCGCTGCCTCATATTTATGGCTATAATTATCGAAGACCGTTTGCAGAAATTCGAGTTATCTGTTCACGTTTTTCGCCCTTTTCCGGGGTTCATATTTTATACTTGTAACGGGAATATAAAGGAATACTCTGCTATGAAACGAGACACATCGAAATTTCTCGACCACTCCCTTAGGACGAAGTATACACAAGGGTCCTAATCTTTTAAATGTATAGAGGCGTTTCAAGTCATTTGAGTAATTTAAGTGTACGGCTTATTGTTTTTTTTCTGCGTTCATAACAGCACGTAGATAACTGTTCTTCTTATAACCTACGGATTCGGATTTGACTTACAAAATAAAAAACCATACAAATAGAATAGAAGGAAGCAAAAATGGAGATCGCATAGATTTTGTTAGAAGAGCAACTATTTCATGGAACCAAAAGCAATTGCAAGATTTTTGGTACCTCCACGTAATCTCTACCAAAAATCTCAATTTCTTTGTTAGCAACTGTAACATTAAGCTCAACTCGTACATTCATCGATACAAAATCTATTACACACCTTCAGTAATTGAATCAGGATTCAATCTGTATTGGAACAAAGGGAGAACTTTCCGCACTTCGTTTTAACAATTAACGACTTGTCTCATTAACAAAGAATATCGTAAGATAACTTTTAATCCTCGGAAAACTGTTAGCCATATATTATGAGCAGTAACAGAGTTTTAGAATATTTATATAACACTGAATTATAAAATATGAACTGTAAAAAGTAGACTATGATAATCACGGTCAATAGACTATGACTTAATGATTGGATTACTAGAACTAATGACGATGAATGAATTAAAAATGTATACGTAAAAATGTATAATGTAAATCCAAGGTTAGAAGTCAGGTGCCCAGATTTTTTAATTTAAGTAGCAAACGAGCATACAATTCGCCTGGTGTTTTGTGGTTTCAGCAACGTCCAAGCGTAATTTAAATCTTATCTAAACATAATTTAAATCGTATCTAAACATAATTTAAATCGTATCTAAGGTTTTAAGTGAATATATTACTACTCCAGAGGACTAAGTTGGAATAAGTCATGTCCAGAGAAGTACACCGTTCCAAGCGAACAGCGGTGCTAATCACGGCAGAAGTAAGAAGGTGCGATGATGCTACCTCAGAAAAACTAACGACAAAAGACTTTTTTACATTTAAAACCTTTGTGTTTGCTCGCTTGATTCTTCTTTAACATGAAAAAGGTCATTTGGATAAAGTCTCTACTACTATTGTTTCGAAATCGATGCATGTCAAAGATAAGTATACAGTAAGAAAACTCTTCATAGAAAAAGATAGTACTGTTATTATCACTAGTGGCGATAAAGCAATTACCTAACAGAGACGAGTTTGGAAAGCGTTAGACTGAATTTTTTCGTTAGCGTCCCCAACACCTTACAAATTAATGTTGTTTAATTCTCTTGGAAAACCGTACTTCGTAGGTATAATTAGTTTATGTTAACGTTCTTTCCTGTATAGCCAATTCAATTTTAATCATTTTGTTTTGATTTGATATAATTTGAATGACATCGTAATGACTTAATTTCTGGTTCTTAGAGTAATTTATTATTGTTTGCTAAAGGAAATAAACTAAACTGAAACTGTTTAACGGAACTGATATCCTAGATAGTTATACACGTGTAAAACATAAGTTATGTATGTATGTATATAATGTAAATGATATGTCGGGTAAGTTACTTGTGAGATGATCGTTATTGCATTACACTTGAATGTTTTTAACGGGAACACTTACAATACTTACAAAACGGGGCACTCAGCCCACGAAGGTTAAACTAAAGCCGGTTCCAATTGCAATAATATCCTTTACTAAAATGAAACAGATTGTAATCTGAACTATGTGATGACTTAAGAAAACTTATCACGTACATAATACAATACATTATTACCGAGCCATATGCTTGAGTTTGGGAGGCAAGGTTTTTTTGGATCTGATAAGTAACGTTGCTGTGAGATGTAAACATTATTTTTATAGTATCAAAGATGGTCTGGGATAGGTCTGATCCAAGCCTACTAGTTTTATTTTTATCACTTAATATCAAGAATCGATATTGTTTGTTAAGCTTTTACTTAGAATACAAAGAATTAAAAATTTGACGACCTCGGTAAGCTAGACTGCCATTGGAAGGATCCTGGGATCGATTCCTAATATAAAATTAAATAATGATAATAAGGATACTGGATTTACATTGCATTTTCTCGTTAGTGTATTTATGTCCTTGTGTTTGTGATTGTTTCAATGGTACCTTCGACACAGGGAATCCTAGCGTGGAGCTGTGAGTGCGAAGCATTATTTGTTATTTATTTTCTTTATGTAAATCTAATAATTATAATGACAATAAGATAAACGATTGTTTGCTGCAAAGTTAACATGAAAATTATTACTCTCAACATGAATTTATGTAGTAATTGTCATTACAAAGTTCCTGCATAAATTACAATATTTGAGTGCTGTTGTTGATAAGCTGTATGTTTACCACCGATATTACACAAGGAACATCAAGAAACATTAATGTATACCAAAACATATTGATAACTTTAGCGTTTAATATGAACATTTCGAAAAAAAATATTAAACAAAATTTGTACATTTATCTCCTCTGATTGTTAAGTTAGTTGTCTGACACAATTACTGTTTACTGTTTACTTTTAGCTTTAAAAAAATCTTAGACAGACATCTTATATCGTATCGTATATAAATAGTCACCACGATTCTGTGATTGCCTTGATTTAAAAATCAAGTATTTCAAATGAGAACTCGTTTGACATGCTTTCTTACATCTGATATGTAAGAAAGCATATCCTGTATGACTGTGACCACAAAACAAAGTAAAAAGATCGAGTAGTAGCGTGGTAAATTCTCGAGTCCTCACTCAGTTCTGGAGAGAAATTTTTACTCAGCAGTGAAACATATAATGCAACATTTTTATATACGACCTTATTTTTTTACATAGGTTCCACGCGCGCTTACACATTCAGGACCAAGGATAATTTAGAGATCTACGTGATTGCCGTTATACTCCAATAAATTTCAATGCTTCTATCCAATAACGGACTTAAACTCCACAAAAATCGTACATTAACCCGTGCCTAAGAATATTGCAGAACAGTGAAAGGCTGTTCTATGAAAACTGCAAACACACAAAGTTAGAAAGTATTTTGCTTTTGTGAAATTTCCCTCATTAAAATCTTAATTTAAATGAACACTTACGGAATTTGACTGCAATGTACTTTTTTGAAGTTCCTGAGCACTTTCGGTAAATGGAAGCGTATTGGAATAGTATTTATCATGCATAATGTGTATTTAGTATTTATCATACATAATGTATGATAAATACTATACGCTTCCATTTACCAAAAGTGCTCAGTAGATCTATACCGACCACTAAAGTTGTACTTAAAACATCTTAAATGAACTGCAGAATTAAAGTAAAAAATGAAAAAAATACAAGCGGCATCAAGAACAGGCGTCACGTATTCTAGCGTAAAGAAATTTAAATTGGCGTCAAAGCGTAGGCGTTGGTGGAAATACAGACGCTTAAAAGTGTTACTAGGTTACGGAAACAAAACAAAATGTTAGAGAAATATGGGGATACGACGAATAAATTAGAAAATTAGTAATACTACAGTTACATTCTTTTGCTTGAAAAAGCGAAAACAATAAGATTCTTTGATCTTCAAAAATAATGTTCAAGATTGTTTAACGAATTACTTCCATTATCTACAGTTTTTAAGCCAGTTTGCGTAAAGAACACAGAGGTAGGTACTGTGTGAATTACGTTAGCAATTTGCTTTTGTGAAAATAAATTATTATTTTGAGACAAAATCAAAGCAGGTGTGAATTATGACTTGCCTTAGGTATAATAATTTATGTTTGCTCAGTTAAGTCAATTACACGAAAATGTTTCTATTTTTTCATAAGCTTTTACCGCAGTTCTTCCGGGCGCCGTACCGTCAAGGAAATACACATGTTTGATAAAACTATTTTGAATGCTGGTACGCTCATTTTAAATTAGACTGATTTTGAAACCTACATTCGTATTTACATATTGCTATTTGTATCCGTATTTAAATTAATAGGTACTGAATCGCATTTTTTTTCATAAAGCTATTCACATTTTAAGTTATAGGTACTCATATCTTTACTTACATCTTTAAAATAACGAGATTGCCTTGTGATTGCTTCTACTGAGACGTTATGTGAGTTGACAATACTGTTATCTTTGATAGTAGGTACTCATTATAATAACTGGTATGTTGTCTTGGAAAAATGTCTACAGTTGATATCAATAAGTTTTTTGAATCGACTGTTAACCGTAGCCAATCTAGATATATATTTTAACTGTAACCAAGCGAATTCTGTACAAAGATTTTTTTAAATACATTTTTTATTCAACAAATGTTAGTAAGCTAAAATTAGTTTAATTCAAAACGGAAAATCAGCTTGTTCCTTTCTGTATTTCTGTGCATATTAAATCAACAGGTCAAATCACAAAGAATCTACCACACTCAAATTCAGTATGTTAATAGTTTATACCCTCAAGCAACATCTTACATTTTTCGAATCCAAATAAACCTATAGGTACGTATTCTTGTTTAACTTCCATGTCAACTGATATCCTTCAATGTATCAAAAACTCTTGGAAAGATGGAAAAAAGGCGTTCCTTGTTAGGCCTCCGTCACAAAGTTTTATTAGTCGTTGATACAATTTTAGTTTACAACAAAAAATTAACTATGGACCGATTTAATAAATTGGGCCAAAACTTACAATCAATTACTATCAAATGTATTAAATCGTAGCTCAGATTGCGATTGGGACAACCTTCTTGGAAATTCGAAGTAGGTACCTAATTGAATTTCAGTTTAACCTTTGAAGTTAGTCGGAGACAGAAGTTAAAATAAGATTTTCAAAGTGGAGTCAAGAAACTATACCAAAGATTATTTCCCTACTGTATTAAATACAACTCTAGAAACCGAGCGGCTACATAGGTTGCCCCTATTACATTAGCACGCCATCAGCTTCACTCATATCACGTACGGCAAGTGTCCAAACAATATTTGGCCTTCCCAACGCTTAGAGAATATTCAATGATTCGTCGCCACTATACTACATATTTCATAACTTGACAGGAAACAATTACTCTTTTTTGTTCCACTTTCAGAGAACAAATTCGACATCGTTAAAAATGAGATGGATGGAGAGGATGAATGAGGTTTATTCCAGATCGGTATTTTTACTACTTAGTATATTCTAAATGAACAAAATAATACTCAAGGAATAATGTAAAAAGAAATAAATGATATACCTCCTTTTGCTTTCTTTGTTTTTGCAATACCGTCTAAAACTCTCTGTTACCTTACAGAAATCGCTGCTGAAGCGATAAAGCCGATCACTGTATTGTTCCATAAATTGTATCATATAAGAGTATATCATGTTGTGATTTAAAAAGAATCTTCACCCTATTTTCTCACTGCTCTGCACAGGTTAGCCAAGTTCAAATTGGCGAACTTCACATTGCTTGTAAAGTTTTATATAATAATGTTTAAAGAATTTGTAGAATGTTTATATGTAAATGACATATATACAGGATAACACAATGCATACTTTACTAAAATGTTAACTGAAGCTAAAATGAAATGCTACTAGCGCGCATAGCCCCACGTGCTGGTACATAAAAGGACATAGCCAAATGCTGCTGTATAATCTGTAATTCTTCAATAAGCTGTATATCAATAATGTACAAATACAATTTAAATGTTCTGGATTACATTATTTTAAAATAAACAGAGAAAAAAATTATAATGTAACGCGTAATAAATACGGACCTTACCTACCTACTAAAAATTAAGGCCAATGTTTAGGTTTCTACCATGGCACGTAGCACGTGAAGTTGGGACTCCCGCATACCAGTAGTTGTACCTACAAGAGTAGGCACTTCATTTTACTCAGTCTAAAATTTAAGATCCTAATTTATTTTTAATCGACTATTGAAATGTCTTGAAATTAAGATTTATGTTATTTAAATCGTTTTTGAAAGTTTCAGTGATTAGGAATGTGTCAATGAACTAGCTGACCCGGCAAACGTTGTTTTTCACTAAATGAAAAAAAAAATATCTGAAAAAAAAATTAACCGTCACCATTTACCTACTTACCATTTAGGGGTACGAAAAATACATTTTACATACACAAATACAAAATACATACAGATTTACTCAATATGCTCACAAAATTTCATGAGAATCGGTCGAGCCGTTTCGAAGGAGTTCAACCGCAAACACTGTGACACAATAATTTTATATATTATATTTAAAAGAAAGAACTGCATTGAGATTGAAATAAAGTACCTACAGTTTCCGAAGCCGTTGTGTGAGTCTTAGCTAGTAATAATTAAGAAGATCACAATGTAAATTGGGATTTTTAATGTGTAAACCACCTAATTCAGTGGTCGAAACCGTAAAAACTCTAAAGGCACAAAAGGAAATGACACAAAAAATGTACACTTTGTTGTCGTTTTGCGGTTTTCCTTGTACCTACAATGAGGAATTTGAAAACTTTTCAAAGCAGTACATATTTGATGATTTTTCATTAGATGTTTCAAACGAATGGGATTATGCCATTTTAGAAACAAAATGTGAAGCGCACTTAACCCCGCGGCTTGTGTAAATCTTAAACGATCATACAAGTTAAGCAACATTGTGCGCGGTCGGTATTTGTATAGGTGACCTCTAGTAGATTTAATACGTGTCTCCATGCTTCGGAGGGCACGTTCCTGTTAATCATAAAAGATAGCAATCATTAAATCCTGTAAAAGAAAAATGTAACATAGATTAGTATCAAACCAGTAGCATATCGTCTTTTTTATTACCTTTGTCGTGTACTCAATTGATCTTATATACAAAGCACGTGATAAAAAAACACAAAAAGTGAATTTTAACAATAAATGTTTTACATAAATATTTTACACCTGGGCCATAGGATACTGTTTAAGTTTTCTTCGCAATATGCTCGAGTGTAGTTATTGAATCGTTCTACTTATAAGTATAATAAACTAAAACTTACAATAACGGATACCCTTGCAGAATCAAATCAATATTTATACGGCACATTGTTATACTGGCACGGAGAAGAATTGATATGTACAATGTGAAGATTGATTAATTATTCCTTGAAATAGATATAAAAAAAACTTGTTACGTTTTTTAAGTTTCTACTTTTAGCAAGATTTCTACGTTCTAAGAGCTCTGTAACTCTATTATTTCTTTGACAAGATCGTTAT
>DWPO01000023.1:0-10397 GCA_018251755.1 Morvina fissimacula | reverse complement strand
ATTTTGTAATTCTTATACGAAGTATTTCTTTTAAAGGTTACCTGAAAAAAGATAAGAAAAGTTACAACTTTCCAGTACATTTTTTTTTCTTCCGAAAAACTTGTCTTAAAAACGCTCAAGAACAATAACAGTTTTACATAAAGCACATAATATATAATAATTACAGAAAAGTGTATTGCGACTAAGTAATTAGTTTAGACAAACAAAAAGTGTTCATTATGCCTATTAACTATGTCATAAGTGTTATTAAAATGTGAAGCGTAATATAGTTGTGTTCACTGAAGGCGTGTAAAGGCGGAAGCTAGAGAAATTGAATTAGTTGAAGGTCGTGATGAGGTGACGCTCGCGCGCCGGCCGCTGACGCCGCTCCTTGCCAATGATGGTGGAGACGCACCGCGCGCCGCCGCCCAGATGCGCGCGCGCGTCCGAACCCCGCGGCAAACCCATCTCCGCCTCCGCCCCGCCCTCGCTTGCTGGCAGCGGCACTGTCATGCATCTGCGTCGCCGCCGACACAAGACTGTCCACTTTGGTGAAAATCTTCTGATGCAGGTCTGCGCAGACCGAGCGCATTTGGCAGCGCTAGGTGCGAGGGTACCCGATATTTCTTTTTGCCATAAGGCCCATACTGGACTTCAGAAAGGAGACGCGCGGTTTTGCTGTGTTGCACATCACTGTTGCTTGGCCGCGGGAGCCCTCGTAGCTTTGTCGTCAAACGGCAGGCCTAAACCGCGCAGAGAACGCAGTGGCGATTCGCATTCGAGCGGCGGCGAGACCGCAGAAAAAGGGGACGGCGCTAGCGGTTCGGGATCGAAGGAGCACAAACGTAAAACTAAACATCATCATCACCACCATCACCATCATCACCATAAGGTACATAATTGTCCTTACCATGACGTTGCACCTCCTCCCGAAGATGAACCCGAAGAGAAAGTAATCGTTCCCAAGAAAACGGTTTCACCTTATCTATTTATACCTAGCAAACTAGAGCCGAATGTGCAACAATTGTTTAGTTTCATAGAAAGCGTACTTAGTGCTTGGGCGGCCGAAGAAGGTCTTACGAGCACGGGCGAGTATTCAGAGCCAGATGAGCGAATAGTCCGACGGCGAAAGCTGAACAAATACAAGAAACGTACGGACGTACTCAACATTCGACGCATTGTATACGAAGTATCCATTCTACAAGGTGCAAAACTTCTCGGCAACATGAGGTATCGCCATTATCATTGGAAAGGAACGGCGCAAACCTGTAATGAAGCCTTTCTCAGAAAAGTAAGTAGGACTTGAAAAAAAATTTAGCTTTCATTTATGTATGAAAATATAACTTAAAAAGGATAGTTGTCTTAGTGATATCAGAATTTAACTAAATTCAAATTTTAATATTCAGACATAGACTGGTCATAAATAAAAGTTAGTATATTTTACGAATCAAATTTCATCATTCAATTGTATTTATGATAGCCAACAACCAAATTAAGATATTTACCGATATCATGCAATTTAAAAAAAAAATCCTGTTAATTTTTTTTTGCTGTGCTATGAAAATGCAAAGTAATCAAGCTCCGTCATTGGAGTACGCCGTAGCTCGTAGCACCGTAGCACATTAACCTGTTAATACTTGTTATCTTTTTGATGTGTGAATACGCATCGGTTGTGAGTTGTTACGTCTTAGAACCTAGATAAAGCCATTTTTATTTAATGTTAATACTAAAATACGTTACGCATACGTTATTTCATTAGAAAATTAATCAAATTTTCTAATAAATTAAAATTTTAGAGTGAACTTTAATTAAGAAAGTTTTAAGCAATAGGTCTTAAAAATATTTCATAATAAAATCAATTAGCAATATTATGTAGGTATATTTTTAAAACTTTATTCACTATTGACATTTACACTTCTTGAAAAATTCTACAGAACAATAATCTCTTAATCCCTACTGAAAGCAGTAGAATATGGGCAACATTTCGACCTTATTCTAGTTTTCTCAACGGTTAAGCTGCAATTTCCTTTTCTACTAATGAGGCCTTTTATTTAGTTCCCCTATAATGGGGCATAAGCATTTTTGATCTGCATTTTTGCAGATTCTATTCGTTGAGTTGCATAAGATAAAAGATTTACCACAACTGTCCTCTACTTTTGGAAGCTAAATTTATTCCTCACTGTAAATTATGTCGAGAAATTTATAATACTAAAATTAAACAGTACTTTATCCTAGGATTTTCAGTATAACAATAGATTAGATAGAGTCCATATAGAATCATACAAAAATAGAAATGTAACAGAAGTATAAATAAAATAAGTAATTTATTTGCGACATACTTCTGTCTCTCAAAAATTCGAACCTATAATAAAAGAAATGTCTGACAGGAACAAATCATATAATGATTGAATTAGTAAATTATTCAAATTAATTAGAAACATTAATGTATTCATAAAATTTACAATTGTATTTTTTCTGTCAAAATTGCATTAGGCTTTAATGTCATGGACAACAATTGACCATTGTGGTGAACCTTAAACCCTCTGAACGCTGCGACAAAATTTAAGCTTACCATAAAATGATAAAAACGATTAAGAGGTCACATATGTTACATTCCTAGTAGGTACCTACTATTCTGCGAACTAAAATTGCCATATGAATAAGGCAATGAACCCATAATAATATTATTAAGGGTAAAATTCTTTTAACATATTAAATTTCCCTCTTAAATAGATACGAGAGCAATAAATTTTAATTAACTCCTGTCTTGTATTGCGAAAGTTACGTAACGTGATGATTTCCAAAATTGAATATTCGTTAACAAAATTTTCGTGAAGGTCTTGTATACGGGTACAGTGGTATCGATGTATACTATACTACTATACGTAATTGTAATTTTGTAGTTAGAACCATCTACTGGTATAAGTAATGTATAAGCATAAACAATATAAACGTGGTTCAGTTCGGGGAGTTTATGTAATAAATAAGGATTTTACAATTCTTAAATATAATAATATTATAGAAATAACAAATTTAAATCTATGAAAGACAAGCTCATAAGAGTATGTAGAAATATGTGCTACAAGTGTAATAAATCAACGTCATACTTTACACTTCGAATTGAGAGCAGTGATCTAGCACTACTCGAGTCTAGACTCTCTAATTAAGTATTCTTGTGAGTGTTACAGCTGAAAAACTTCTTTTCCTTCCCGTAAACCATATTTCTTTTCTCGCTGCCAAGTACACTCTTCTCAGAACAATACGCATTCTTTCTGTAATTACGAGGAAGATGACATGAGTATTCCCTTATAAACTGCTTTAACTAATAAATTTAATGATAATTTTCCGTTTTAGGTAACATACATGTTTTTTGTTACGAGTGGGTTATGTTGAAACTTAATTACACATTTTAGATTTTGTTATGTGATGCATATTCTTTTATTCTTGTGGAAGGAGTAGGCGAGGGCGACGGAGTCAAGAGCCATTGAGCCAAGAGCGCGCTACCGCGGCCCGCATGCGCTTCAAAGCAATTCCTTCCTTGTTATACTGTGTCGCGATCAAAAGCGCAAGAGATACTGCCTAACCACATTTGAATTAAGTTTTAAATTATACGTCGTTGCAGCATTCATAACATGTGAAAACATACATTTGTGATTATAGTATTAAAGTACCTAGATGGTATTTGATAAATAAACAAACAAGTTTAAAGTTATTGAGTAAGAAGCAATCAAATAATGCGTAAACATGTCGCCTCACACAGTTGAGATGAAAGACATGCGCCCAGCAATGGGACATAAAAGAGTTGCAGCCAAACCTATTACGAGAATGTAATGTTGTGAGAGCAATATGAATAACAATTTTTAAAGCAGAATCGTAAGTTGTGCTATGTTTGTAAGTATATAGATAGGTACCTACCCACCGGCAGGAGAGGTAACAATTTTCAGTGTTGTAAACGAGGACCAGAGTGGCGGTAAATTACGTTACACTCTAAACTTTACCGAAAATACTTAAATGTAGGTATACCGGCTTTAAAATGGTTGAGTTTGTACAATGATTTGCCAGTAAACATTTAATAAAACTTGAATGTAATCTTCTTATACATATATTATGATACAGATTTTTTTTTAATTACCTTCATAAGATCTTTTGTCTAATCATAAAATCACACAGTATTGTTGTAAATTACTCTCAATAAAAAATGAATGAAATTATATTTATAACTCCACAGCCTAACTAAGCTCTTTGTCAGTCAAAAGGTGATTTATTTCTGTGAAACAGAAGATAAATTGGCAAGCAAAAAACAACATAAATTGCTTTTCTTAATTTTCATTTGAAAGGTCCGCGAGCTCACAGATATTATGCTTATTACATGTATTACAAACTTGAAATTTTTGTTTCAAACAGTTTCATGTAATTAAGTAGTTACGAGAAAAATAAATTTAACGCCCTTCCACAAATGTTTTATGACACGTTACTTTGAATTAAGCAAACAAATTACGAAGTGATTATTGAATTATTTGGAATACTGTTTTGTTTATTTAAAGTAACGATTAAGTTAGGTTCACATTAATTTACTTAGCAAAGTTCCTTCTCCACCTTAGTATCTTATAACTATATTATATCTTAAAAACCACAGAGTAAAATATCTTATGAATAACATTAAAGTAAAACTTAGTGAGAACTAAGCAAATTCTGCTCCGCTTTCATAAACCGTTTTGCGGGATTTTACGTATTCGACCGGCGTTAATTCTGACGACGGCGCAAAATATCGCCGCTGAAACCGGGTTCGTACTTTGAATGGAGCGATGCTTACCGTATGCTTTCAAAGCGATTACAAATTCGCCACTGCTTGTTTTGTCAAATTTAATTCACAAAACCTGCAATGCAGCGAAATTTTTTTATTGTTGAATAAATATGAGAGATTTTAATAGAAATTTACATAGATGGCATTAAAATGAGAAATAGTTCTCTTTATTTCGAATAACTTAAGACAATTTTAAATATTCGAACATATCTTACGTAACAGTATACCACTTTTAATTACACGGTACATAAGGGTACGGAGATTTAAGGACCCATATATAATTACATAGCTTTAATAATGTTTATTATGTCCAGATATCGGACGATGATCGTATGTCGCTGACCACAGCGGTATCTGACGAAGAGGAACCCGGTGAGAGCGCAATGAACTCTCCATACAAAGGCAAGCAAACCGGCGCGGCTGCCGCCTCATTTAACTGCACTGGAGCCGTCAGGAAAGCTGGGTAAGATACATTTTTAATGTGATCTAAGTAGTTTTATATTTATCTTACTGCGTAAATAAATAGTGCATTTTCAGTAATCAGAAAGAAAGAAGTTTTTCTTAATTCGTTATAAATTTCTTTACACTTTATGAACTTCATTACACATTGTCGACATTACAGACTAACCTGTGTTAGTACCTAACGCTTCATTTCATATATTTTTCTTTTAATTTCAGTTCAAAAAATACATCTTCATTACATCAACATCTTACATGTTTACATCTTCATTATACAAATTATACTGGAAGAAAGACGATAAGTCGTAATTTAGTATGGATAATCTTTCAGTCGTAATTCAAATTCATTATTGGTCTTAGTAATAGAGGCTACGAACTACTCTTCCAGAAACCTTCTCTAAGCGTGTACCTAAGTATTATATGTGTCGAGGGATGAGAAGTATCCTTGGCTATTGCCAAAAAGTTTTTGTCTTTACATCTCAAAGCTTTTAGCGGAACCATTTTTGCAAAATGTCCAATGATTACAACCACCAAAAATGTTATTTAATGAGATTTGAGCAGACTATACAAATTTTTAAATTACTAACTAATTATACACCAACTATATACTCATATTTATATGACTGATTACATTCCGATGTCAACGCTCTGTACAACTTGTGTATAGCATGAAATAACATTTATATGTCGATTTTATTAAAAAACGAATGGCTTGTTATTCTGAAACAGGGAAGGGATTTATAACATTATATTGAAATTAAATGTTGGATAAAAAATGCCAACGCACGAATCGAAAAACGTTAATTTATTTATACGAGTATATCTACGTTAGACCTATAGAAATGTGGTTTAAAAGTTTTTATCCGGTACTGGACATAATATTCTCATTTACTATATTTTTTTCTTAAAAATTGTTTTCCTGAATTCAATGGTATGTAGTATGTTTAGTATGTTACATAATTGCTGCCGCATGAAAACAAAATGATTTGAAAGCACCTGACTTTGTAAAGTTTTAAAATAATTGTAAAGAAAAGGAAGAAAGAAAGGAAAACAAAAGAAACGTGATGTGGTAGAAAGCTGAAACGACTTTCCTTGAGCTTACAGCGTCATTTATATTCCTTGAGGCTACAATTCCTGTTCCATGAATCTCAGATGACCGGAGGGAAATCTTAGCCGTGACCCATTCAATGTCGCTGTAAAAAGCAGAGCCTAACCATGAAGATAAGATGTTTGCTTGCCGATGAGATCCGTGACACACCTTCACGTTCTTCCTCTTAAAGGATGTTGACAATGTAGGTCTATCTTCCAAGCCTCCTTTTTAAAAATGTGCAGCATCTTATAAAGTCGCGAAAGCACAGCGATGTTTCGGTGAATGGGCTTGCTATGATTTCTTTCTTGTACAATTAGCTTGCGGTGTCATTTATGTCACAATAATGAAATTAGGAGAACAAATTTAATCATTAATTTCTATGCCAATTTAATATCATTGGCTATCTCTAACATAAATAAAGATATGAAAAACTCTGTCAAGCTATTAAAAATAACACAAATTTTGAATTCCCGGTTAGTAGACTATACAAAAGCCATGACGATTTATCTGATCGTAGTAACTGTAAAGTTTTAGTTTTGTTTTCTGATAACATAATTATCAAATGGTATTGTTGAAACAATGTGAAGTAATTACTGTTAGTATAAATTTATGTAGATATTAAAGTAAGAGACATTTTTCAAAATTTTTCATGAAAGAAAAAAAAATAAACATCAATAGTTCGGCGTCATTTGAGCAGTTTTTCCTGTTTACAAATGCTTTGCCATAATTATTGTGGAGCACTTTTACATAGTGCCTATAAACTTTATGTTGAATACTTGTTAGCGGCAGTATAATAGCTACAGCTACTTTTTCACATCTTAGGATTGGTTGTATTTTAATTTAAAGGTGTATATATATTTTTATAATTATTAGGTATTCAAGTAGAATCTTACATAGTTTTTTCTTGTTTCTAAAAAATATTTCCAGAGGATTCCAGTAATTTCATTTACTATTCTTTTATCATCAGATTAAATAATTCTCCTGATGTTATTCAAGCTTCATGATAATTCATTAGAGAAAGTTCAGTACCTAATATAGTACGGAAATGCTGTAATAAAGTATTTAACTAAAGTACCTAAGCATTTTAGAATAATGAACCTTAGTCAATTTTTTAACGTTTATCTATCTATTATTAACAGATTTTTGAGTGTGAAGAAATGGTTACTCCGTAAGAAGCATCAAATAGAATTGGCTCGGAAACGGGGATGGAAGGGTTACTGGGTCTGCCTGAAGGGCACGACCCTATTATTTTACCCGTGTGACTCGCGTGAGGGTCGCTCCGTAGAAGCTGCCCCTAAACATCTAATCATAGTCGACGGGGCTATCATGCAGCCAATTCCAGAGCATCCCAAACGAGATTATATATTCTGCTTGAGCACTGCCTTCGGCGACGCATACCTGTTTCAAGCTCCCTGTCAAGTAAGAATTTGGCCTTACATACATATAGGTACATCTCAGTGCACTCTGCTACTACTTACTTAAATGTACATCCGTATAATTACATAGGTGGAGCTCGAAAACTGGGTGAATAGCATACATAGTGCATGTGCTGCAGCATTTGCGCGTCACCGTGGAAAAACCGGAACGCTCCACTTACTTCAGGAAGAAATTTACCGCCTGGAGAAAGCCATAGAATCAGTGAGTAAAAACTTTGTCGTGATTGTATCATAGTATTATGTACTGGGTATTCTATCCTATGTACTATCAAAACTGCAACATTGTATTGCCTGGGTGATTTCACTATGTTGCGCCATAAATGAAAACTGCTGACTTACAATGCAAATTCATTGGGGCACTATGCAAGTTCCGACCCCTAACTGCATACAGCATTGGCCTGGGCCAACATAAGTATTGTTTGACTGGTACGAATCACAACTACTTTCGTGTCCGAGGAGTTTCAACTTTAATACACAGTTTTAAGGGTCAATTTAAAGCGGAGATGAGACTTTAGCGTTCGCTTTAAGTGTGTACAATGTAGCGAGGTGAAAAGCGGTCGCTATTTATGCAGATAAATTTATTGCTTGTGCCAAGATCGTCACCAGTGCTTGGCGACGGTTAGTAGTAAAGTCTCGGGAGAGCAATGATGATTGCAGTTGTATACGATTTTCTATAATGAATCGAATTTTTCTTGTCTTTCTCTTGAAAAGTGAGGGACAGAAAAAAGTCTTGTCTCTAGAATCTCGTTATTTCAAATGAATAAAAATTAAATGCTATTAAGTCCGTCAAAAATGTATCCAACTGAAACAAAATACTAATCGTTATGTAACTCGAATGCATACATTTGGAAATGCATAACAGCGTACCTAACATTACGCTACGTACTCGTACTATTCATGTTGTAGACATTCCCAGTACGTGCGGTGTAGCCGTACTTCGTAGAAATCGTGCCAATTTCTGACCCGCACCGGACGACCGCAACACGCGTCAAAGCCTTTGCGGCCGCTTCTGATCACTACATGTGCACATATAACAGCTTTAATTTCTAACAGTAGTATTCGCGATAAACTGTGTAAATAGGGGCACTAAAGCAAATTCATGCATGATCGCACCACTGCACATTTCTTCAGTACAAATACTTTCATATATGGACACGCTCCTATTAATGTGAAATATTGAGCCATCCTTATGAAAGTAATATTCGTAGATAAATGAGTAATTTAATGAACATTAATAATATCTCTAAAATGTAGGAAACATTTTACTAAGTAGTTACCCTTGTTTGGATTTCATTTGGAATTTTTCTGATATCTTGTCTATAGGAACGAAAACCAGTGTTTTAAACTAAATGTATACCATCAGTAAGTGAAGTGAACTTTTGCATTACAAACAAAGAAAACCAATTTTTTTAGATAAAATTGATAGTCAAAAAGTTGGAAAATAGTTTCGGATTAACCTGACGCGCTCATTAATATTCATAGCAACGCCGTGCATCCGCGCGGCTTCGAGTAGTGCTTGTTACATTCAAATTATGTCACATGCTGTGCTGTAATCTTTAAAAGAGTGAATACTAGCGCATATGGGCCAACGCTCTGTTCACTTGACACACAAGGTTAAACATATGCGCGAAAGTCGTTGAGTTTCCAGCGTCATACAGAATGCTGTTTTGTTCCATAAATCATGAAGCTTCTACCCTACAATTTTTTAAATTCAAAATGTACCTTTAGGATCACAAGCTAAAACATATGGCGGACCTACAGCAGTCCGTCGTATCTGATCCGGAGACTAGAGCTCAACTGGCGGTACAAATGCTGCAGTGGGAGGAAAATCTCGAGAGACTGCATTGCGAACAATTCAGGCTCCGGTGTTATATGGCTAGCCTTCAGAGCGGCGAGCTGCCTAATCCCAAGGTAAGTTTACTAGTTTGAATGAGTAAAATCCAGTGTATCTATTATTTATGACTTGTTTCAGGAGTATTTGTATATTTTAATAACCAAAAATGTGTAACATTTCCCCACTAATTTCACATATAACTTATGCGATTTCAGTTAGGCACTGATTATTCAGTCAATAATTTAGATTAATATTTCTTTGTTTGTACCGTATGGGTTCATTCGATTGCGGTGAAACTTTGGTAAGTCCTGCGCACACCCGTTAAGCGTTCAGGTTTAAACTATTACAATTGTTAGTAATTTCAAAACGTTTTATATAATGCTAGTTAGCTTAATAAGACTTTACTCATGAAATTATTTAGTGGCAAATATGTTTTGGTGTACACTGCATAAAACTGAAGACTCTATAGAAATACGTAGCAATGCTCTACGCCTATTATTTTAATGCTTATACTTGCGCGTATAGAATGTACGAGGTTTCTACTACAATTATCATTTAAATTTTCTAAACGTTATTCATTATCGTTGAAAATATTATATTGCTCGCTTCTTTTAAAAATTAATCAAGTACTCATCGCATCAACTTTATGCAGTGGTTAAAAAACTGTTAAATTAAAAAATCCTGTAATAAGTTATTATCCATTACATGACCAGCGTATCTATTTTTTTTTAAATTACCTGATATTAGGTACTAATAACAACGATCATAAAAGTTAGCAACGTCGGGCGCGTCGGT
>DWPO01000022.1:0-10397 GCA_018251755.1 Morvina fissimacula | reverse complement strand
GTCAATCCGTTCGGCTGTTTTGGCAGATAACTCCAACCTAAGAGGGAGATCGTGAATAGCCAAATCGAATGTTACAGGCGCCAAAATTTAAACTATAAATTAATAGCACAAAGTAACTACGGTTACGATACATTCCGCCCACCAAAATACGCTTTAGGTATTTTTAACCTAAACTATTAACTATCCCTAAACCTAAAACGAATAAGAATTAAGTATCTCAAACTTAAAACGAGAAGGCATATCAATTAAAACTAGAACTAACCTACGGTTAACGAATAACGTATTAATCGATAGAATTAGGTAAGGGACAAAGCTTAGCCAGTGGTCTGGTTAAACATGAACCCTGGCTCGTACGAACGGTTGCAATACGCACTATTCCGTCCGGGCTAGTATGTAATTCTTCAACGCGAGCAAGAGGCCAGTGCAACGGTACACAGGTCTCGGTTTTGAGAATTACAACTGATCCAACCTTAAGAGGTTGGGACTGAGAAGTCCACTTTGCCCGTTGAGTAAGCGTTTGGAGGTATTCGTGCCTCCAACGTTTCCAAAAGTCTTGCTGAAAACGTTGTAAGAGCTGCCAACGACCGAGGCGATTAATATTCTGACAGGTATAATCCTCGTCAGGAACGGACGTCAGCGGTTCCAACGTTAAAAAGTGACCCGGAGTAAGTACATTTAAATCGTTGGGGTCAGAACTCAACGGACAGAGTGGCCGCGAATTTAACATCGATTCTATTTGAACGAAAAGAGTGTTTAACTCTTCGAACGTGAGAGCTTGATCGCCGACGATGCGATACAAGTGCGATTTAACGGCTTTTATCTGAATTTCCCAAACTCCTCCAAAATGAGGGCTCGAAGGTGGATTGAACCGGAATTCAATGTTTTCGGTATGAGCGGCAGACTTCATAAGAGAATGAAGTTGATTACACGCTCCTACGTAATTGGTTCCACAATCAGAGTGGATGATACTAACCCTACCACGGCGGCCACCGAATCTACGAAGTGCGGCTAGGAACGCATCCGACGAAAGGTCCGAAACGGTTTCGAGATGCACTGCTTTTGTGCTCATGCACACAAACAAGCAAAGATAAGCCTTGCCAATTTTCGCTCCACGATGTTTAGCTAACTTTATTCGGAAAGGACCACCGTAGTCCGTACCAACAACGGAAAAAGGTTTCGCTTGATTGACGCGAGTAGCCGGGAGATCGCTCATATACGGTTCAAGTGGAATCGGCTTTGTCTTGTAACATTGCACGCATTTTGACAAACAATGATGAATAGCACGTTTTGGAGAAAGAATCCAGAACTGCTGTGTCAACAGATACTGCATCGTATTGACACCAGCATGACAATTTTCTCTATGAAAAGCTTCGATTAGCAGGTAAGTGAGTCTGGACTCACGAGGAAGCAAAGCGGGGTGTTTGTGTTCGAATTCAAGACCCGATCTGGCCAATCGGCCGCCCACCCTGAGAACCTCATGGGGATCCAGAAACGGATTAAGTTTACGCAATTGTTTCGGAAGAAGATCACCGTCCTGCAACTGGCGGATCTCCTTAGCAAAGTAACGCGACTGCACGTGTTTTACAACAACCATGAGCGCGTTATGAAGTTCCAAACGGTTAGAAGATGAATTGGAACAACGAGTTCGTTTACTTCGTATGTAATTAATGAATTTTATCCAAACGCATACTACACGCTGAATTTTGCGAATAGATGAGTAACGATCGAATAACGTATCTATAAAAGAAACGGATGCATCACTATGAGTGAGCAACGAATGAGGGCTTTTTTCTTCGGATCCAAGGACTTGAACGTCAGGACTTTCTTCAGAGCGAGGCCAAGAAGAAGTTGGCAAGGAGGGCCATGGAGGACCCGCCCACCATAAACGATTGGTGGCAAGAGCTGAAGGGAGCTGACCGCGCGATACTACGTCCATTGGATTATCTACCGATGAAACATGTCCCCAACGAACGCTTGGAATGACATCAAGAATGTGACCTACGTGATTCGCGACGAAGGCCTTCCAACGTGAAGGGTGAAAGCGAAGCCATGTAAGCACAACGGTGGAGTCAGACCATGCGAACAGACCGGTACATGGTAGCACAGGTAAATAGGTGTCCTTAGACAACTCTAAACGAGGTGGCGGAGAAATATTACATTTTCCTACATTTAATTTCTTAAGTGGAACATAATTAATATTTCTACTGTCAAAATAGGTTTTCATAAAATCGTTATATTTTTTGTATAACTCCTGATTTTCCATAAGTTTCTTTTCGATTGAATAGAAGCAACACAAAGCGATAGAACGAGAACCGGGGAAAGAAAGTTTCTTACTTTCTTCCTTAAAAGGCAAGGTTACTATGTACCTGCCAGTAGAATCTCGAGCGTGATGAGTTGCGTAATTTGCTTCACATCGTTCCTCATCAGAAGTTAAGCGTTTACTAGATTCGAATGAGTCTAATTCCCATGATCGTTTGACTTCTTCATGAAGTAAGTAATCTTCTTTTATAAAAAACGACTGGAGATCTTCTTTACCACTGACTGTCCCTAACAGAAGCCAGCCAAAGACGGAATTTAGAGCCGATGGTTGCTTTGGTCCTCCAGCGACACTACCAGAAAGGAGTAGAGACGCGAAGACTTCAGCACCGAGAAGAAGATCTACCGGACCAGGTTTGTGACAATCTGGATCTGCTAATGTGAGATGCTGCAAATGATGCCACGAAGAGTTATCAATACGAGCCGATGGCATTTTACCACAGATGCTAGGTAACGTGAGCGCGTCGATAGTAAACAGAGTCTGGCCTTTTGCGCCGATTTCAATTTTAATCATACCTGAGACGGCAGAGGATGATTGACCTAAACCACTAACACGGCGAGAAGTAGGAGTAGAATCTAAACCTAAACTCCTGGCAACACGTTCCGTTATGAAGTGCGCCTGACTACCGCAGTCGATGAGAGCGCGAAACGTTTGAAAGTTACCTGACGAATTACGAATTTGTACATTAGCAGTCGATAGAAGCACAACGGAAGTGTTACCTACACTTGTAAGTACTTGAACCTGATCATTAGCATGACTACTCGTGACGAGTTAAGTTGAAGGAGAAGCCGTATTACCTGAATCCTCATTATGAAGAAGTGTGTGATGACGATGACGACACTTTTGACATCTAAAAATGGATTTACAATCCTTTACAGTATGTGATGGTCTTAGACAGTTAAAACACCAGCGATGAGTTTTGGCGAATTCAATTCGTTCAGTAACGGGAGTCTGTGCAAACCGAATACATTGGCTGACAGAGTGAATATCTGAACAAAACGAACACTTTACGATTTTGTGTGTAGGTGCTTTAGAAGCCGAGAGCGAATGAGAATTGAGTTTATCAGACTTAGAGTGCGATTGATTTGTGTTGGAGAAGAATACGGTAGTTTTATTTTTAAACGGTTTATTATTTAATTTCAAAGAAGACTGAGGCTTGTCGTGATCGCGGCTAAGATTACTCTTAGATCGTTCTTGTGTTGAAAAATGCGTATCCCGAACAAGCGCTTCGCATTTAATATATAAGAATCTTAATAGATCTTGATACTTGGGCAACTCAGTGTTGGTGTGGCTTTGTTCATAAGCGCAACGAGTTTTCGAATCTAATTTAGACAAAATCAAGTAAGAAAGAACAAAGTCCCACTTATCGGTAGGTAAGTCTAGGCCCTTTAGTATGTTTAAATTTTCACTAACAAGATCTAAAACACTGCGAAACTCAAACGGCGAATTTGATTTGAAATTAATATTTAAGATTTCTTTCCAACATGTGAATGCTAATTCGCGTTTATCTCTGTATCTCGTAACGAGGGTCTCGTAAGCTTCACGGTAGAAAATACCCTGTATAGGATATGTACGAATAAGTCCGAGAGCTTCACCAGTAAGACTTGAGACGAGATAGTGCATACGCTCAGTATCTGATAACGATTCATTGTTATGAACTAACGAATTGAAAATATCATAGAAGTCAGGCCATGACTTTATTACACCTGAAAACGTAGGAATCTTAATTTTAGGCAGCTTCACGTTAGGAATACACGAACGCTCGAGAACGGTTTGTGATTGAACGAACGGTTCGTCGTTACAAGGAATCAGCTGTCTATGAATGGTCGTTATGGTAAAATAAATCTCATCGAATTCAGCACGAATTATATCTTCTTTGTCTTCCAACGCACCATCTACTAAGCTTAAGATGTCAGAATGAATCTGCTCGAACGTATCTGAAAGATTAGACACGACCGAAAAATGAGCAAGAAACGAATTAAGATGACTAACATCTTCTTTTGCCAACTGCGCCACTTCTAACGTTTTCTTTAAACGATTTAACGCTAAAGTCCGTTTACGCCTTAAAACAGGTAAGTCTTCAATAGAGGGCGCAGCTTCCATCACAAGCGACTTACGCCTTTTAGATGTCGGATTGTGTTTAGAATGTCGTCTAACGGGATAAGACATTTTTTTTTTTTTTTTTATAAACGATAGATTATGTTACGATATTTTTATTTTTAAACGATTATATAAAACACACGGATTTTATTTTATAAGCCACTATACAATTACGAATCGAATAAGTCGTAGAACGTCTTTGTGCTGGCTAGTATTAAAATGAAAATCGAATTGGAAACGTATTGATACTACACTCACGATAAAAGAACGATAGGTGTAGGCATAGTACTTGAAATCCAAAACTAAACACCTTCGACACTATACGAGAATAAATAAACGATTAGGTATAGCGCGAAACGAAAATAAGGAATTACAAAACGTTAGAAGAAGAACTAATATCCTTATTCATACGAAAATGTAAACACCACAACTTTGTTTACTAATAAACGGTTTTCAAATACTTAGAACGTGTGATTTCTGTGCGAACGCATTAAATGAACGTACAGAATACGATAAACATTTCTAAGTATAACAGCATTAAGTTCACTATCACGAAGCATACAAATTAGAACAGGTATTTAATGTGTAAGTGAGCCGCTGTTCAATGTTGCATCGATGACATTAGATAACGCACAACAAAGCCGTCGGAAACGAAGTTACAACATTAAAGTCCAAAGTCCGAAATGTATGGAGAATATAGTGAACGAAATTTATTCCGTTTATGTTAACAATTAAAACCGGCTAGTTTATTCTTCGAGAATATTGCATTTGTGTACATAAAGACGACGGATCGTGCGCACGCTTCAGTCAGTCCGCAGACGACGGATCGTGCGCACGCTTATTGTGTACTCGACACACTGTTGCCCACCTGTCAGTGTTGCTCAAAGTTGTAAGTTAGTCAGTAATAAACAATACTCGTCAAGATGTTTCGTTGTGCTCGTTGTGATGCTGAGTTTCGAGATGGAGTTCAGTGCTCTCTATGTCAAGGTAACTTTGACTTTCCATGCGCCGGCATCACTGAAGGCGGCTACCGCAAATTAGGGGACAGAAGAAATACTTGGAAATGTCTATCCTGCAAAAGCACAGGAGTGGCGAGCTCATCAAACTCGGCGCCCTCTAATATTCCAGCAGCAAAATCGCCTACACCAGCAACCATGGAAGGTATTACACTCGAACTAAAAAGGCTCTCAGCACAGATGACTTCACTGCAATCTTTGACGAAAAACATACAGGCCATCCAAGAAGACATCGCCGACTTAAAATCTATCAAGGCTTCTGTTGAATGCGTGCAGGGCTCCGTGGAAGCTTTAAATAGCCGCTGCTCAGAAATCAGTCAAGAGGTTCAAATTCTCCTTAAAGCCAAAGACGACCTCAGGCAGCTCGAAGAACGCTTTAATCAATTGGAAATCACCATCAATGAACAGGAGCAGAGATCCAGGTTAAACAACATTGAAGTCAAGGGTGTTCCATTCGCTGCCTCGGAGAACCTTTTCGAAGTTGTTAGCAAGCTTGGAAACCTTATCAATTGCACAATACCGTAAGATCAGATCAATTACATCGCGAGGATTCCGATGCGGAACGACAAAGTCAACAAATCCATTATTGTCTCCGTACATAGTCGATACATAAAAGAGGACTTCGTTGCAGCTGCCAAGAAGCGCGCTATTGTTCCAGCCGACCTGGGCCTTCGCGGTGACAATCGCATTTACGTTAACGACCATCTTAGCCTTCAAAACAAACTACTATTAAATAAAACGAAGAACATAGCGAAAGAACGGGGTTTTGCATTTATATGGGTCAAAGGATGCAAGATTTTTATACGGAAAAACCCCAATTCGCATGTTATTCGAATAACATCGGAGTCCGATTTAAAAAAAGTTACATGAACACTATTTTTACCTCTAACACCAATGTGATTAATTCGTACATTTTTCTTATGCACTTTTTGTATCATAGTTTGAGAAGCACTGGCTTGCTCGTAAACAGGTTTTATGTCTATTCAATCGCTCGGCGCATGCACATCTCATTCTGTCAAATGCCTAAGCTATCGCCTTCTCTCGCTCGGACATCCACTCGCCTTTGTTCTATTGAATCTTTTGTTCCTGCTAATTACCTAATTGCCGTCTCACATTTCTCGCAAAAACAACTATATTTTTATGGATCGTTAAAATTTTTATGCGTTATGATCTTAATGCTTCACATAATGTCCCTTTTAAGCCTGCCCACAGCTAATAAATACCTATGTTTAAATTTTAGAAATGATGCTTAAAATTTACTATCAAAACGTCCGTGGTTTACGCACAAAAACGTCAATTTTTTATCGAAACATTTGTTTGAGTTCATATGACATCATATGCTTGACGGAAACATGGTTAATGGAGGGAATTAGTAATAGCGAACTATTTGACGACCGTTATATTGTATGGCGGAGGGACCGAAATTACAGTAAAACTAACCAAGCATTGGGAGGAGGTGTTTTAATTGCGGTTCGGCGGGAACTCAGCTCTGCAGTACGTGATGATTGGTGTTCAAACGCGGAAGACCTGTGGATTACCTTAACACTCCACTGCCGAAAACCTGAGGTGAAGTACAATTTGCATTTATGCACTGTTTATATTTGTAATCAAGGAACGGAGAATTCACTCCAAACTCAACTAGCAACCTTTTCCAGTAGTCTTCCCGACATCATATTAAATAACCCCACTGACAAATTTATTGTGTTAGGCGATTTTAACATGCCAAATCTTCGCTGGCACGCATGTGATGATGACTCATTTACTGCCAGTTGCATACAGGGCCCTTCTCAGACTGATCTGCTCGACGATTTAAATTTATGTAATTTATCTCAATACAACTCCATCCTTAATATCCATAATAGACTTTTAGATTTAATTTTCTGCAATAGCCCACTAGTGGTCACGCGTTGCTACGACTGCCTAGTGCCAGAGGATAGTCACCATCCAGCCCTTTGCATATCAGCAGACTTCGTACAGCTGCATACTTTACGTCCTCTTCCATATACTAAATATTTTTATCACTCTGCCGACTATGATACAATAACATCTAAACTTAACTCAATTGATTGGCATCGCGAACTTTTCGGCAAAACCTTAGAAAATGCCTTATCCTTCTTTTATAATAAAATATATGACCTGCGCAACAGCTTTGTACCTACAAAAACTATCAACCCGTCAAGCAAATATCCTATTTGGTATAGCAAATCTCTTATTAAAATAATCAAAGAAAAGTTTAAATACCACAAAAAATTTAAAATTTACAATAATTATTCTGACCTACAATCCTTTATTATTCTTAGAGATCGTGTAAAACTAATGGAAGCAAACTTGTTATCTGATTACATAGCTAAAATTGAAAGTAACATTTCTAAAAACCCAAAATCATTTTGGTCATACATCAAATCTAGAAACCAAAATAATTCTATCCCGGCTAGGCTGCACTATGGTCAGCGCTCATCAATCTGTGGAAAAGAAATTTGTAATATTTTTGGTGAATATTTTCACTCAACTTTTTTAGACGGCCCTTTTTTAGAGGACTCCTACTCTGATAGCTTCTTCGACTACGAGGGTCATCCTTTACCTGTAGCGGACATAGGAGATATTGACGTCGATCTCGAGGAAGTCCGCAAACTTTTAGAGTCACTCGATCAGAGTAAGTCATCTGGTCCGGACAACATCCCGGCAATATTCATAGTCAAGTGTGCGAAGAGCCTCGCATTACCTCTATCCTTGTTATATAGGCGATCATTGTCAGAGGGTGAGGTTCCCAGTATCTGGAAATCAGCCTTTATTACTCCAATTCATAAAAAAGGACCCAGGGATAATGTAGTAAACTATAGACCCATATCTAAACTTTGCATTTTTGCAAAAGTCTTGGAACGGGTCGTTTACAAGCAACTGTATGCTTGCCTTAAACATACATTTATCGCACAACAACACGGTTTCTTGCCGGGTAGATCCACTACATCAAACTTAATACTCTGTAGTGACTACCTCGCCGAGCACATGTCGGAGCCCTCTCAAGTTGATGTCATTTACACCGATTACAGCAAATGTTTCGATAGAATTGACCATTTGTTGCTTATGCGTAAGTTACAAAGCGTGGGCATAAGGGGTAATTTATATAGGTGGTTTACGTCTTATGTCAGGAACAGGTGCCAAACCGTTGTGCTAAATGGTTACACATCATCGGCAATGCATATACCATCGGGCGTACCTCAGGGGTCATTACTGGGTCCGCTTTTATTTAATATTTTTATTAATGACATTCAGTCCTGCTTCAAATACTCTAAAATATTACTCTATGCCGATGACATGAAAATTCTCTGCCCAATAAAATCCTATCATAGCACGCAACTATTACAAGACGATCTGGCCCGATTCGAAATTTATTGTTTAAGGAACAAATTGGATTTAAATGCTAGCAAATGTTATGTATGCTCATATACTCGGAAACCATTTCCTATAATAACCAATTACAAGTTAAAGGACGAAGATGTAACTCGTGTAACATTAATTCGCGACCTAGGAATAGTATTTGATTCAAAACTCATTTTCGATAACCATATAAATTCCATCGTAAATAAAGCTTCTAGAACACTTGGATTTATCCTGCGAATGTCGGCTGATTTTAAATCTTTAAAAGTTCTCAAAATTCTGTACTGTGCATACGTCCGAAGTCATTTAGAATATGCATCGCAGGTCTGGAACCCGGTGTACAATGTTTACGTTACACGCATCGAGCGCGTGCAAAAACGTTTCCTTCGGTATCTACAATTTCGATCTAAATTGCACATATCAAACTATTCGACGTGCTGTCAAAAGTTCCATATTCTACCGTTATACGAAAGAAGGCGTATTGCAGACCTTGTATACCTATTTAAGATCGCGAACGGGCGTGTGGACTGTCCTGATCTCGTGCATAGTATCAGCCTAAGTGTTCCGTATTCATCTTACAGACGGCCGGCTAAGCTATACATTCCCAGTGCCAAAACTAATTATAAGCATAATTGCTACTTATTGCGAGCGAGCAGGTGCTTCAATGATGTTTCTAGGATGTTCGATATCGATCTATTCTATACATCACCCAGTCAGCTAAAGCAGCTACTGGCTAACAATTTTTTCAATGTCTAATCAAAACACTGTACCCATAGTCAGTTAAGGAACAACATAAAATATCAAGATAAGCAGTAAAAAAAAAATATTATCTATTTCATGAAGTGTACATCCGTCTCATCTTAAATTGTATAAATTCAGTCGGTTACTATGAGCGAAAACTCATAACTGTCTTTCTATATCTACACCCTCTGTATCTCACTATTTGTAAATCTAACTGTAAGTTTTCCATGTATTGATAAAATAAAAATAAAAAAATATAAAAAGGCGCATAAAAAAGCGTACATCTGCATATCTCACTTGAGCTTCACTTGCATATAATATGTTTTAAGCCGGGTATCACGGGTAGAGGTACAGATAAACAGGTGACGGACTCGTAAATGTTTGCAAAAAAAAGTTTGCCTACGCTTATTGGGGTCGTTATCACCGAACACGCGCCCCTGTCTTCACCCTCCCCGCCATACATGTTCATGGGCCCCATTATATACTACTATACGGGTCTGGATCTCCCTCCCATCCTACACGTACACGATTTTACACTCCGGATGACCTTATATACTTATATTTGAGTTAAGGGTAATCTGGATCCAGCCCTACATGTACATGCCCATGATTCTATTCCATATTCCGGATGTCCGCCCCCCTATAAACTCGAACGCTAGAGTTCGTGCGAAGCTAGCGATAGCTACCTTCCCCTTGAGCTTCTTGAGGAACCTGGGCGCGAGGTAGTTGTCGGGCTGCAGATGGTCGAGGTGCGGCACGGTGTGGTGCAGCGCGGCGCCGGGCTGGGGGCGCTGCAAGGCGAGCAATGTGCGCACGGCGCCCGCCTCCGTCGCGAACCCACTGCG
>DWPO01000021.1:0-10467 GCA_018251755.1 Morvina fissimacula | reverse complement strand
CGGAAAGTGACTCCACGTACTTTTTAGATTAACCTTAATTAATTATTTAAATATTAAAACCTAAATTTTTGTAAAAAGTCATAATAATTATAATAAATTGTGCGTAAATAAATCATATTGTTATTTAAACATCCTCGACGCCCAGCTCCCATAACTGGCGCAGTCGAAAGTTCCGGAAAAAGTCGAGTCAGTGCGCGTTTCGGACTGTCGAAACAAAGCTAAGTACATCGAGTACGAATCGACCCGGGAAAAAACGGACTTTTACGAGATCGGGACGTCGGGGAATCCTGCTCAGCTCACGCTACATCCGAAAATCGATGTGCAGATGCGAGATGAAGCTTATTCTGTGAGTAATAGATTTTAAGTGTGTAATAATCCTATTGGTTGCAGATCCTATATTTGTCCTGTTCCTGTAGGTATATATACATATATATTGTAAATTTCAGTTCAATACATAGTTAGATAAAATCTTTCAAAATTTTTTCTTTACGAGCAAATAAGGGTAATTCACCCAGTTCTCGTCAAGACATTCGGAGATCTATACGAGACCGTAATCGTAATTTAGATTTATTTGTTATAGAAGAGTCTTTAAACATGACAGAAAATTCAATGCCGAGTTTAAGTGGGCCGGCAATTGCTGTCTCTTTAGCAGACAAAACTGATAAAATTTTTAATGCTTTAAGATTAGTTCCTGAGTTTGATGGAAATTCAAATGTTTTAATTAGGTTTTTGAATATATGTGATCAAATTGTATTAGCGTACGTTGATCCGGCATCAGGAAATGAATTAAATAATTATGCAGTGATCAATGGAATTTTAAATAAAATTACGGGACCCGCGGCTAGAACATTAGCTACAAACGGAACTCCATCGGATTGGAATGGAATCCGCGCAGCTCTTATTAATAGTTTTTCAGATCATCGTGATGAATCATCCTTATATAGTGATTTATCTATGTTATCTCAGGGCAATGACACACCACACATTTTTTATGAACGAATTCAGAATTTACTCGGTACAATAATGACATATGTCGAATTACATGACGATATTACAACTACAGTCGCAGCTAAAAGAACTTTATATAAAAAGTTAGCTTTGCAGACTTACCTTAAAGGCTTACATGAACCATTAGGCTCTCGCATACGTTGTATGAGGCCTCCAACGCTCGAAAAGGCCTTGGAGTTTGCTCAAGAGGAATTAAATATTATATACATGCAAAATAAAAATTCTTATTCACGGCGAATTATACAACAGACACCAACATTCAGAACTAACAATTTTAATCCTTTTTTGAATAAACAAATTAGCCAACAGTCACACACGAATAATCCTCAGATGTTGCCACACTTAGATAATAAGCCTTATCAAGGTCCTTCAAAAACCCAGCAAATGTTTAGAGCCCTACCACGATCAAATATGAGCACTGGATTTAGGATACCACACAGGGAAACTCTACATACACAACACCAGGTTAGGAATCAAACGCACGGACAGCCTATGAGTGGGATTAGCTATCCCAAAGCCCGTACATTGCCACCGACTTCAAGGATGCCGAATGGTTGGAGCCGAAAAGGTCAATACCATTCTTCAAATAATTATAAAGAAATTAATACTAATGAATATGATAACTGTAATGACGATAACTATTATGATACCTTTGTGGATAATCGTGACATGAACTATTACACCCCTTGCAATGTAGTTGACCATTTAGTCGCAAATAACCACATAAATGACGGCAATTACGTTGATGACCAGAAATTTCTTGACGAACAGACAGACGAAAATTTTTTTTTAGCTCAAGTTTCAAATGTCCCAAGATAGAAATAAATTTACAACATAAAAAACAGCTTCCATATATACAAATTCATAATCCACCTCTAAAATTATTAATAGATACAGGAGCAAATCAATCTTTCATCAACCCAGAAGCTATACAAAAGTATTATTCGGAATTACCATTAAATTATGACCCTTTTATTGTAACGAATATTCACGCTTCTACTAAAAATAACTACTCCATAGTTATACCATGTTTTTCTGAAATTAATGACAGTAACCCCATAAAGCTTTACATTTACAGATTTCACAGTTATTTCGACGGTTTAATAGGTTGTGATTTATTAGAACAGTGGCAAGCAAAAATAGACTTAGGCTCTCGCGTACTTATTACACAATTCGCAAAAAATAAAATCCATATGTTTGAATCTGGCAGTGTAAATTTATTAGAGGCGATAATACCAGCGCAGTCCAGCAAAATTATCAAAGTTCCAACTACTATAACTAATGGTGAAATTATAATAGACAGACAGACCATTTGTGCTTGTAGTATTGGTGATTGTTTGACTACTTCTAATAATAACCAGGCCTATGTAGAAGTTTCTAACCCTTCCAAAAATGATGTGATTTTCTCATTGTTTCAACCAATTTCTGCAAATATATTCAATGAACAATCAGTTTCAGTATATGAAAATTCTAATAAACATGGCAATAAAAATTTAGAACGTACACAACAAATTTTATCGCGACTTCGAACTGATCATTTAAATAAAGAGGAGAGCGCTAATTTAATTGCCTTATGCAAAAAATATGTGGATGTTTTTTATGTAGAAAATGAACCGCTTACATTCACCAATCATATTAAACACCGTATAAAAACAACCGATGAATTTCCTGTTCATTGTAAAACATATAAATATCCTTATGTGCATAGAAATGAAGTACGGACTCAAATCAAAAATATGTTAGACCAAGGAATTATCCGACCATCCACTTCTGCTTGGAGTGCACCCATCTGGATCGTACCCAAAAAGGCGGATGCTTCAGGTAAGGCAAAGTGGAGACTTGTAGTGGACTTTAGACAACTGAATGAAAAAACTGTTTGTGACAGATACCCTATTCCCAATATTAATGACATACTTGACAAATTAGGTAAATGCCAATACTTTTCGACTTTAGATCTAGCCAGTGGTTTTTACCAAGTAGAGACTCACCCTGACGACATACACAAAACTGCATTTAGTGTTGACTTTGCCCCCGGTCACTTTGAATTTTTAAGAATGCCTATGGGTCTTAAAAATGCCCCCTCAACCTTTCAAAGAGTCATGGACAACGTTTTACAAGGGTTACAGAATGAAATTTGCGTAGTTTACTTAGATGACATACTTGTATTTTCCACCTCACTACAAGAACATATAGTTAATTTACGTAAAGTTTTAGACCGACTTCGTCAATCCAATTTTAAAATACAATTGGACAAATCTGAGTTTCTGAAACATGAAACACCGTATTTGGGACATATTATAACATCTGACGGAGTAAAGCCTAACCCTGATAAAATTAGTGCTATTTCAAAGTATCCAATCCCCAAAACTACAAAACAAATTAAAGGATTTTTAGGCTTACTAGGATATTATAGACGTTTCATACCTAACTTTGCAAGACTGACCAAACCACTGACTAGCTGTTTAAAGAAAGGTGCAAAAATTACGCTGTCTGAGGAATTCATTGAATGTTTTAATCACTGTAAAACGCTACTAACTAACGACCCGATATTACAATACCCTGATTTTACTAAAGAATTTAATTTGACTACAGACGCATCAAACTATGCACTTGGAGCCGTTTTATCACAAGGACCAATAGGTAGTGACCGACCGGTAGCTTACGCATCTAGAACACTTAATGACAGTGAACTAAATTATTCAACGATTGAGAAAGAACTGTTAGCAATAGTTTGGGCAACGAAGTACTTTAGAGCATACCTATATGGCCGAAAGTTTAGAATCATCACAGATCATAAGCCTTTGCAATGGCTTATGAATTTAAAGGAATCCAATTGTAGGTTGACAAGATGGAAATTAAAACTAGCTGAATATGATTTTACAATAATTTACAAAAAGGGAAAACTTAATACTAATGCAGACGCTCTTTCCAGAGTTGAAATTCATAACGAAGATTTAAATTCAATCATTGTCAATATTTCTTCTTCATCGTCAACTATTACCGCTCCAGATGATAGACCTTTCATAAGCCAATCATCGACTTCCACAGCACCAGACATAGAACCTTTAAGTAATCTATCTTCTACATTAACAGCAGACTCTCATTTTTCTATCACTGACGAAGTAATACCTGCAAATAACGTTGAAACTGTCAGACCACGTAGTGAAACCGTACATACCAGTAATGAAAATCCTGTACTTGGAATACCTATTGTCAACGATCCTTTGAATAAATATCATAAACAGTTAATTCTTAATATTTGTGAGCATCCATCTAACCGCAAACCAAAAATCACTACGCCTTTTAATTCGTATGAAAAAATTGTTGTAGATATTTCGGTTAGCAATTTTCAACAAGATTTAATAAATACAGTAAAAAAATTTGTTGACCCCAAAATTCAGACAGGTATTCTTGTAAATCCACCTGAACAAATGCTTACCGTTGTACCAATTTTGCAAAAATTCTTCAAAAGTCCATCAATGAAGTTAGTTCTAGTTAAGCATGAGTTAGAAAATGTTAGCAGTTATTTTGAGCAACAAAACATTATACGCAAGTATCACGAAGGTAAAACTAACCATCGTGGTATCACCGAAACCTATTTATCCCTTTATCACAGATATTTTTGGCCTAAGTTAAAAGAAACTATAAGTAAATTTATAAATTCATGTACCACATGTAGTCGAGCTAAATACGACCGTAATCCAATTCGCCCAGAGTTTAAAATCGTTCCACCTCCTAGTAAACCCTTTGAAATGGTACATGCAGATATATTAACGATTAATCAAGAAAAGTACTTAACTATAATAGACGCATTTTCTAAATACGCTCAAATATACCAAATATCTGATTGCACAGCCCCGAATATAGTAAAAGCTTTTCTTACCTTGTGTACTCATCATGGATTTCCAATTAATTTAACTACCGACAGAGGAACAGAATTTACTAATCAGGTATTCAGAGAATTCCTTCTGTTACATAATATATACCATCACACTACTGCACCTTATGCCCCTAATGAAAACGGCATGATTGAACGTCTTCATAGCACCATACTCGAACATCTAAGGTTATTAAAACTACAGTTTAAAAATGAATCCACTTCGACTTTAATGAAGTATGCTCTAATTGCCTACAATAGTTCCGTACATAGTTTGACTAAAAGCAGACCCTTTGACTTAATATCTGGACATTTCGATCCGCGTGACCCTACTGACTTAAACTTAAATGAACGACTAATGCAGCAATACATTCAAGACCATCAGAAAAAAATGGAATTAGTATATAAAATTATTCACGACATTTCAGAAACTGAGCGTAACACATTGATGTCACAACAAAATGCACATAGAGAACCCCAGATCGATTATGAAGAAGGGCAAGAAGTTTACATTAGGAACCCGCTAGCTACACGCCAAAAAATTGCACCTCGTTTTCTACATGATAGGATTATTTCTAACTTACCTGTACATATATACACTTCAAAGAAGCGTACACCTGTTGCCAAAAATAGACTGAAACGTAAACGCAAAACGTCTGGATTGTTACAGATGCCTGATGATCCTGACAAACCAGGCACAAGCACAAGACATCCGGCTTGAAAGTTTAAGTGATGGTCCTGGCATTCTTCCTTTTAAACTAGGACTTGCAAAAATAACTTCACATTATCACACATTTTTACATGACATTAATTTTGATGAAATTCAGAAGCAATTAGATTTGACTAAAACTCAGTTAACTGATTTTACAAATGATTTAACAGCTGGAATATTTGCTCTTTTTAAATATCAAATCATACACTTGTCCGACAAAATTAAGGAAATAAATTCTCAATTAGATACTTTTCTGCCAACGAAAAGAGTCAAACGTGGTTTAATTAATCCATTGGGTTCTGTAATTAAAAGTATTACGGGAAATCTCGATTATAACGATGCTTTACGCTATGAACAAATGTTTCATATCTTACAAAAGAATGATGTAGATTTAACTAATAGTTTTAATAATCATATAAGTTTATATAAGCAAATGACTTTTCATCAAACAGAAATATTAAGTAATTTAAGTAGCAACCAAGTCAAGCTAGAAAAAGCTTTGTCATATTATATTAATACTACGAGAAATAATACTATACAATTTAAGCGTTATGTTCAATTATCGCAAATATTGACACTTATAGCTGAAAATATTCAAGACTTACGTTTAGAGATAGATAGAATAGAAAACATTTTAGCGTTTAGTCGTACAAGTACCGTACATCATTCTATTTTAAGCACTAGTAATATAATTGATATGTTAAGTAGATTAAAAAATATATATAACCAAAATCAGGTTATTAACTTAATTGATGTTCGTCTTTACTATGATTTAATAAGTTTAGGATGTTACTTCGTAGACAATAAACTCATTACTGTTCTCAAATTTCCTATAGTATATTCATCATCTTATGACCTTTACCAATTATGTCCGGTTCCTAATAAACACCAGGAAGTAATAATTCCTCCATCTCCTTTTATTGCAACCAACTCCAAGGAATATACATACATGGAGGCAGAATGCCCGAAGGTCGATACAATATACATATGCAAGCAGCAACTCAGCTATCAAATCAGAACATCTCAGGACTGCATCAGCACACTAATTGATTTACAGAAAATAGATGAAACGTGTCACCCCACGCCTATTTTTCTGTCTCAGGAGGCTCTACTGGAGCTTGACGATCAACATTATATAATATCTTTTCAAATACCCACAAAAGTACAAATGCTATGCGGACAAGAACGTCACCAAATCATCGAAGGCAGTTTCCTTGCAACTATACCGAGGACTTGCAGCATCAAAACAGCTGGATTCACTATCACCAACGTCAACGATAAACTTCGTGGACAGCATTTCGAGATACTTACATTCACGAAATCAGAATTACTAACCTTGTCATCCTCAAAAAATCGAAGACTTCATTTCAACATAACTGCAATTGATCTTAATAAACTACACGCTATTAGAGACCAAATATCAATGGAAACTCCAGCAAAAGTAACTGACGCCATTTCGATGAGTACTTATCATACTACTTTTCCTTTGTACCTGTTAATCCTACTGGGAATAATTGCGCTCGCTATTGTGTACATTAGGCGATACCGGCGAAACAGGAAATCTGAAGACATTTCGATGCCTAATGTTGACATTTCTCTTCAACCATGTGCCACGACAAGTGAGCATCATCCTTCAATAGCAACACGAGAAGACAAGAAGGCCGCTATATTTGCACTGAACGTGGGCAAATAATAGCTCAGCTGGGGCGGGAGGAGTTATGTATTGAGACAGCCCTAGTATGAAATCAGTCTATTGTGTCAGCCCTACACGATGTAGCAACCAGTAACTGATTACGCTGCATCGTGCTTCAAGGAACGACAACGCTGACTGGGCGCGTTACAAGTGCAGGTGGCCCGTCCATCGTGGGAACGGCGTTCACCTCCATCGCGGAAAGTGACTCCACGTACTTTTTAGATTAACCTTAATTAATTATTTAAATATTAAAACCTAAATTTTTGTAAAAAATCATAATAATTATAATAAATTGTGCGTACAGACTATCATATTGTTATTTAAACATCCTCGACGCCCAGCTCCCATAACTGACCTTACCATCGAAAAATATGGCACAAGTCTCGGGGCACCATTCACCCTTCCATGGAACCATATATTGCGCGGCGGCTTGGGTCGATTTTCCCTTGCCACCGGCGAGTAACTTTAGTTCATAACGCCCGTTCGGTAAGACTCTAGTAACCCGATATGGTCCCCGCATTCCAGGGTCCAACTTGCCTGTCGATTGGGAGTATTTTATGACGAAGGCTAGGTTGTCGACGGCGTACGTCCGAGGCGGTTGTCTTGACTCATTCACCAAAGAATCTTAATTTCTTTGAAGAAGTTCAGCGGCGCGGTTCCTGTTGACTTCCCTCAGAGCTTCTCGATTGTTCATCGGGCTACTTACGGCAATATCTCGTACCAGAGAGCGTATGACTGGAGTAGTGGCTTCGGTACCTATCATTAAGCTGATTGGGGAGGCTTGGGTGGTCTTCTGTTTAGTAATATTCAGAACCAACTGAAGCTTCCAGAGAGTTTCAGACCAGGAGGCATTTCGATGAGACACCTCAACGCGCAGCATGTTAAGAACCGTTCGCACGTACCTTTCTACCTGCCCATTTGAGTTATGCATTTCTGGAGTAATGTAATGCAACTCTGCCCCAAGTTCAGACACCCATTGGACAAAGCTTCTTGCTTCGAACATTCGACCTCGGTCGGTGACCAGCAGCTTTGGAACGCCAAACAGCGCGATAGCCTGTGTTATCACCTTTTGGAGTTCACTGGCATCCTGATGATACATCGGATATAGTAAGCAGAACTTGGTGAAGGAGTCTACTAATATCAGTACGAATTTGTAGCCCTCAGACGTTGGTAATGGTCCAAGCGCATCCACGTGAACGGTATCGAATGGAGTACTAGGCTTTGGCCAGGACGATATGTTTTGAAGTGGGGCTCTTGGTACCCGCTTCTTTGATATGCAGACTAAGCAATGCGAAACATATTTACTTACAGATTGGCGGAGACTCGGAAACCAAAAATATTTGAGGATGAGGTGTAAAGTTTTATCAGAGCTAATATGTTGGTGCTCGTCATGAAAGATACGTAACAAGCTTAGGCGATGACCTTTCGGAATGTAGCATAGAAGACGCGGGTTCTCGCCCACAGGTGTATATTTGTAATAAAACAGTTCGTTTTTTGTGACGTAACGATCCAAGTCTAATTGACCTTCCGATAGTTTTTGCATTAAGTCCCTAGTTTCGATATCAGCAGCTTGCGCGATTTGTGCCCAATTACGAGGGTTAGATACTTGGTTAATTGTCACCACCGGGTTTCTGCTAAGGTAGTCAGCATGTTGCAGCATGACTCCTTTACGATACTCCATGGTGAAATGGAAATCTTGCAGGTATATCCACCAGCGGGCCACACGAGGGAGAAGGTCCTTCTTACTTTGAGTCGATTTGAGGGCATTGTAGTCTGTAATGACCTTAAATTGAATACCTACTAAGTAGTGGCGGAAGTGCTGCAAAGCCCTAACTACCGCTAACGTTTCTAGCTCGTAGCTATGGTATTTACTTTCAGCTCCCTGCGTGACCCTACTGAAGTACGCTACCACATGCCTACTGCCATCAGGATGTGTCTGCGAAAGTACGGCCCCATAACCTGCGCTGCTTGCGTCGATATGGACCTCAGTAGGAAGCTCAGGTCTAAAGATAGTGAGGTTCACTCGTTAAGCATGTTATCAATTCTTGACGAACCTGTTCCTGTTCAGAACCCCAGTTAAACTGAACACCCTTTCTAGTTGGTAGGGCAATACATTAATTTTTATTTCATTAAACTTTATTATAACATAATCTCATGTACAGAAATATATGAAGTCTCTGGTCCCTGAGGTAGTTAAGACTGTGTTTCAGAGACCAGCGTCTTCTCCCATTATTGTGCTATTGTTATGCCTATCAAATAATAGTGCATAATAGATTTATATTAGAAATACAACATTTAAAATACAACATTTTAAATACAACAGAATAATCAAATCAAATTAAATTACAAAGTATAATAATCATGTGTGTGTGCGTGTGTGTGTATGCGTGCTTAAAGGTGAGTGTTACATACATACAAAAAGATATTCAGTTTTAAGTATATAATACAACACTAGACTTCATTAAGTACCTCCAACCACAAGCAATGGAGAAGCGTGTTGGAGTATACTCCAGGCCCAGTTGTGATGTCATCATGCCCAGCAGTTGGAAAAAATGTCACCATGTGTAAAAATAACTATAGTCAAACGAATAACGTCTCAGTTATAAAGAAAAAAAAACGCCTTGTGTGTCCTACACCTAAGTCGATTATTTACGCTTAAGTAATGTCTTAAAATGCTTACTAAACACAAGATCACCTTCCTTAGCACCTTTAAGAAGATATTTACATACGAATCGTGTTATTCTATCGTTCGTTACAGATAATAAAAGCTATCGGGTGGCACAGATAGCATCTAAATAATTATTTTTATTGAATTCCAATCGATTTTGTGGGATTTGATAAGGGGATCTGATTACATGAGTGAACTGATTAAAGTACTGTATAGTTTGTGTTAGAAAGGAGTTTGTGTGATAGAAATGGTTACTTTATACCTAAAACAGCCCATAGGAGCTCCTACAAAAATAAACATGTTAGCGTAATTGGAACTTACGTTTTAAGTACAATGACCAAAAAAGATATTTATTTAAATAAAAAAATCTTTGATTTTCGTTGATAACTTAATTGTTACTTTTTTATTTGTGTGTCTATCAAGACTAGAATGTTTTTTTTATGTCATAGAGGTAGCAAACGGGCAAGCAGGCCATCTGGTGTTAAATGGTCACTGCCGCCCATGGACAC
>DWPO01000020.1:0-10517 GCA_018251755.1 Morvina fissimacula | reverse complement strand
GGCGTCTCTCACCACAACTGAGTGAGGCCTAGAGAATGAGTATACCCAGCAACGCGAATTGGGTTGGTGGGTATACTACTATATAAATGAATAGTCTTATCAAGGATGCATAACCCTTCAGCTTGTGTAGATCATAAACAATCGACTTCAGCAATCTCAGGGTTGGGTGATAGTTGTTCGTTTCCATACCTAAAGACAGGATAAGGCGTAGGTGCCGATCGTTATCGAGAGATAGCAGTCGTTAAACTTTGTCAAAAACCTTTTAACAGCTAGCTCCGACAGGCGGGTTGACCGCTAACCTGTATCTCCGCCACCAACATTGGAATAGCGTGGTGGAGTATGGTTCGGGCCTCACCCAGTTGTAGTGAGCGACCTGATCTTGACACTATGAGTGCCATTCAAAAATTTGCAACCAGCCTGTTTTTTAAATAGAACAAAACAGCTAAGATAGTTATAGATTTTTCTTAATATTTCTTTTCAGATAACTAAAGAAGGTATAAGGGACATTGAATAAGACACGAAAAGGAACATACATAGTTTTATTAATCAATGTAAATACACTGTAAACAAAACTACAGCACCAATAAATATCTCATTTTCACAAAAATATCAAGCTTTATTCTACAACATCTCATAACAGTTATACAATGTAAAGGCAGTTTCAATCGGAACTTAGCTTCGCGTGTACAAGGCAAACATTCGTACTAAACGTATATATTATTATTAATTTCGTAGTCTTATTATGCGCTCTGTTATTCAACAAGAGTAAGTAACACCCGTTTGTAGTCCCCCTTCGTATCATCCTGCAAAATTTTACATCGTACTTAACGGAGTACCAATTTATAAACATGCAAAGCTTAACAAAATATTCTCGTATAAAAAATAATTTCTCTCAAAAAATATTAAAATACATTTTGCAGGATTTAAGCACAAAGTGTGACTAGCACATTCCTGAAGTCACCCGTTAGGTCTTCCTGTAAAGATATCGAAAAACCAAATCTATAAAGTTAGCTAAACAAAATATATAGAAACTGGCCCATAATTCCTAAAGATCTCACAGCGTGCATTCGAGATAAGCGAGACTCAAATAGTTCTTACACAAATAATCTTAGTAATATTTTAAACCTAAAATATAATTTTTAAAATGCAACAGTAAGTAAATGTACCCAGTGGACTAAGAATGACGGGTACTTTGTATAATTTATTAATAGAATATATTAATTACTTCACACCACACTTGTTATACAGCGTAATGGCGGTCGTAATATATCAATTTACGTTGTGCTCTTAGTAACACATTGCAGAGAGGAGTTCTCCGAGGGGACCTCCTATGTCCTCCTGAAAAAGCCAACAACTACTTTTAAAAAGCGGCCTTCAATCTGACACACCAGGCCCCATGCACTCACAATACAAAGCGTTAGCTACTGTGCAAAGAAAGTTACATGAATATGAAATATAGGTAGCAAAATATACAGATCTTTTCCAAATAAAATTTACACCCGGCATGGAGAACCTAACGTTAACGCACGCCAAATGAAAACATTTGTGTTCAGATCTAATTTGAGACTTCAGTAGGAAAGTTAGATAATAATAAAATACATTCATTGAAAACAAAAATTACATATGATTTCATTTGTAGTGCGATCGTAGGTGCCCTAGCGAATAACTTAGAACCTAACAATTGACAAAAAGAACTTATATCGAATGGGGTGGTTCGCAGACATCCTGAACATTGCGCATTTACTCAACAACGGTCAATAAAGCCTTCTTGTAATCCCCGGAAGTGTCATCCTGTAATCAAAACGCATCACTATTCTAGACGCCTTTCATTCGTTAAGCATTGTTTACAACCGTAAACTAAGTAAAACACCATAATGTAGTTTGTACAATGTGTTACTTTCACTCTATAATTTCACAATCTGTTAGCAAACTTTTAATTAAAACGAATCTTAATTAGGTACAATATAAAACAAACCGATGTTTTTCAAACTGTATAGTTGGTAAACGACAGATTTAATATGAACAATAATATACAATAAATAGATCTGTATAATCAATAATGTGATGAATATTTAGATATTGAAGAAGAGATATTGCAGATAAGGCAGATTTTACAGTCTATAGTTTGCAGATCTCATGCTGATGATTATTACAAAGCAAATTGTTTTATCTCATAGAAATTATGGGTCAGCTTCTGTTGAGTTACATCTTATCTTTCAAAACGTTTAGGTTTCCATGCTATTAGCAAGCCGTTAGTATACACACGTAACTTCAAGATTCATTAGATCTATATTTGTTAGTCACAACGGGAAATGATTCAATATAATTTGTGATGTGTACATGAAGTTGATTAGCAATGACTATATATAAGTTGTATGAATGGCTAACAATGAGGATGAGAATAAATAATTATGTCATATTTGGTTATAGGTAAGTACTATTTTACGAAAAATGCTCAACATAAATGCGAATATCACATAGATAAGTGTCATGATCATAACTCATATCTTAACATATCAAGTAGCATCTTTATTTATTTTAATTTTCATTTTGTAGTAATAGATCGTAAAAGTACTTACAGCGATCCAGTTCTCCAAGGGCTTTCCGTACTTGTCAAGGAAGGCCTGCTTGATGTCTCCGAGGTCAATCTCAGAGCGGCTGACCACGATTCTGATGAGGGTCTTGTCGTTGGTGCCCAATCCCTTCATGGAGTAGTACAGGCGCTCGGCAAAGAAGCCGACCTTGCTCTTTACGCACTTAACTATAATTAAATATAAAAGTTGTTTAGTTTCATACGTCATAAACAAATTATGAACATTTTAAAATTCTTAACTTATGCTGTTGATTATACAATAGTCACCTATAGACAATAAATATTTATAATCTGCAGACTCAAGCACGATATAACGGAAGTTTTATGACCCTGGAATATTTGAGACTGAAACTTCTGTTTATTTAAATGATCATACTATACAAATACACTGAAAGCATAATGTAAAGGGCAATAGTTATAGATGATTTTCGCTAAACCAATGCAGTCTTAGACATGAAGTGTGTAAAAGCACCCTTGTTCTAATTTTCTTGTCTTTTTATATCTACTTTCTACGTAGGATAACTTAAATAAAAAATAAGTAAAACAAAGTGGCATAAGTAAATTGAGAAACAATACAACACAATTGTAATGTAAATAAGTATACAAAACAGTATGTTATTAAGCAGTAGGTATACACCATACATTTTGAGACACCGGGAACCCAGTAAACCCGGACATTTTTGGTAGGGAATAACTAACCTAAGCTATATTACTACGCAAAATTTACGTCCGTAGTATTAACCTTTAGTGACAATTTGATATGTTTTTTTGGCTAGTCTAACACGCTTAAGTCACGATCAAGATAATAGCGGTTTTGTTGTAAAAACGTTCACAAGGTCGTGCTACCTTCCCATTGTGAACAAATTAACCTTGATGTACTGAATCATTCATACTCGATGTGGTCTTGCACTTACCCAACGATAGCGTTTAACCAATTTACAACGCATTCCTTATGTTGTTGAATTACTGTATCAAGATTAATCAAGACTATCATCATTAAGTTATTGAGGAAGTTATTAAATCTTTATTACATTCAGTTGGTCCAGTAAATGTTTAATCTTATAACCATTGGAATTAGTCAAAGAAAATCAGTATGATATGATGGTCTTATTTAGTTTTGATTGCTAAAGGTATACACTTGCTTGTGTAAACTTTATTGTTTACACGATAAGTTTAGCATACATATATGAAAATATTATCTACAGAAATTCTGTTTACTGGGTTCTGTGTAGGTATGTAAAGTAGTCCTGGGTGACGTAATATAGTTGGAAACATTCTTGCTACTTTGCTGATAACTTATTTCAGAGACATTAATTTAGTACATATTTCTTTGACTTTACTCTAAGACAATATTCACAAATTTTATTATTTCGTGTAGAGAGGCAGACACGGTAAACAAAAAGGATTCCAATTTAGTCGTCAGGACAAGCAAGGCATCCTCTTACAATAGATAGATTTCCGTCATATTTGAGGTTAGATTTAAATTAAATATCCATGGACTGTAGATCACTTAACATCAGATGGCCTGGATTGTCGTTTGCTATTCTTTTGAATTAAAAAAAAACTTACCAATAGCAAGCATTCCCTTCTCAATACTTCCCGAGAATTCCTTTTTAATAGTTTCTTCGATGTCTTTTCCCGCAATTGCTTCATATTCAGCGAAGATCTGTAATAATTATGTGTAAAAATATTACATACGTTTTATCTTTCATTTTACGTATTTTTTTATGCCAACGCTATGAACTGTAGTCTACACTTGCCCCATACTCATGATTCACTGAATAGGTATTCACTGGCATGATTCATAACTTGACAATGCGTTATGAATTGCATTGTTTTACAGACTGCCTGCTAAACATTTTACAAACTTATCAGTTTTAATTTCGCCCGTATAACTGAAATAAGTATAATACATAAATAGGTAAATGTCTATCTTTTGAGCCTAATAAATTCTCAATGGAGTTACTATTGATGTAATAAAAATATATATTTTATATAACCATACATCCCCTTATGATGACACTGCAATCAAATATACACACGCCGGGAACGATGTTTCGGAGTTGAGACATCTTTTGGGCGTATTTCAAATAGTTATGGGCAAGCGACGCCCATAGCCCCGTGGCTTCCGTAGACTGACAACGATAGTACTGATTAAGTAATCTCGGGCGCGGTCAGGTGGATGGGACCGCTAGTGGCAAAGTTTCCTACATGACATCGCTTCGGAGTGCACTATAAACCGGTCCCGATTGTATTCTAGCAGTTTAACCTTTTTTTTTATTATAACGCTTCACACTCACGGCCCGACAGTAGGATTCCCTGTGTCGTGGGTGCCATGAAAACACATATAAAGACAAGTACATAAACACCCAGACCAGAAACATAAATCTAAATTCATCATTCAAATTTTTGCCCCGTCGGGTACCGAACCCAGGACCCTTCGAATGACAGTCCGGCATGGTAACCATTGCGCCATATGGGTCGCCTTGTCGGAAGCCCGTTGATTGCTTCGACGTTAACTTCTAAATGTCTTCTAATTGTATGATGTAAACTTCTAAATGTATGTAAATGACTTAATCTGCGCAACAATAATGGTATGTCACGCTGAAGTTCGTAGGCTATGCCGTGTGCGTAAAATAGCGTCAGTGTATGTTGTCTAAGCCCGCTGGTCAGGGTGTAAGAAAACTTTCTTTGTGTTTAGCTATTGCACCGAAGACACGGGAAATCGTAGTGTTAGAAGCGTCATTTTTATGGTTATTTAATTTCGAACTTTTCTATTCTTACCTGTCTCAACTGCTGGTAGGAACGTGTGATCAGGATGGAATTGAAGACGGACTCATCGGTGCCCCACTGGCCTTCACCGGCTGAAGCTAAAGCTTCAGCGTCGGCCTTAGCGGCTCCCTCGTCCACACCTTGGTTTTCGTCGCGGTTTGCCATGCATAGCGACACGCATAGACGCTTGAAGTGGCCTGATGTGTCTCCCTTCAGATCTGACTCTAAGCTCTTGCCGTACACTGGATAAACAAGATGTCATAATATTAAGATTTGTTAAAACGATGTTAAATGCTACGAACTAAATTAAATTCAATCATTTATTAGTTATATCTTATTGCAGATAATTGAAGTAAAAATATTGTAAAACTATATTGTATGTCCAAATAGGATAGGATATTTCTCAAATAGGAAATTTGCATACCTAATAATAATTTATAATAGGTATTTGTCAATTTGCTCGAATGTTTGTGTAATTAAAAATGGCTTAAAATGTGCACGCTTCTAACTATTTTTATCATTTGTCTAAACCAAGCTTATTGTTGAAATGTCTGAACTTAATAATTAATTAACCATTAGACAATACCCAGCCCACGTCATGACTACTAATTTTCCACATGCAAATAGCCTTCGAGTGACCTCATGGTAAGTACTGTGGGCAGTGTCCATTAGTATTATTATCGGAACGTATTTACTACGGTAAACTCTGTGGCTATAAATATGCTGCATGCTTCAATACGCATTTATCGCACATCAATCGAGTACGGTTATTTTGAAATAACAAATATCTAGATACTTTGTGTGCAATACAATTCAAATACTACCTCTTTATTGAACCCCAAATAAAAGGTACAAAGAACAAATGGACAAACTCCTAGTACCAACCCACATCTGTGGAGAAAATGAGTAAGATAATAAATGTACCTTGTAATTGCCTCAGAGGTTGTTGAACATAATACATATCCCCTATTATGATTATACCATCGGCAAATCTAAGGTAAATGATACATTCTCCATTGTTATTCCTTTTGAATCTTACTGTGTACTGACTCATTTTTACGTTTAGTTATAGGTTGTTGTGGTTTGCATAACCATGTCCAAATAATAAGACTAAAGAAAATCGCGGTCGTAGGTATTGCCACCCGGGCAGTCTGCTATAGGAATAAAAAGTCTGTGAGGTGCTCTAAAATTTAGTATAAACAACCTACGTATATACCTATGTAAGTATAATGCCTACGTTAGCTAAATATTTGCATACCTACGGCTAATAGATTATTTAGTGAAGATAAAGTATAGTGTCTTGGCTAAGAACACAATCTTCAGGTGGCGCTGGGTTTCTGGCGCACACAATTAAAACATGGTTTAAATTGTCTATAAAAAAAGTAGTAACTTTTATTTGCCTACGATAGTTGCTGTCATCAATTAAAACAGGTGGCCCTTAACCAGAGTTTGTACAGAACCCTAAATAGTTTTAAAAACATTTTCAATAGGAGTAAAATTTTGCTATCGTACATTACTTATCATTTTTTGCTGTTAACTGGCATCCAACGACCAAAGTGACCAATATAGCAGTATAGCATACAGTGCATTAACACACACAATGTGTCATAATTAACTAGTATAAAATCTAAAATCTGCCATACATTTGGGACAGCGAAAAAATTGTAAAAATCAAGAAATTATAACATAACACTTCGGTGTCACGTTCTTTGAGTAAGTATTTACCAGAGGTAGGTGATGAGAAAAATTAAAAAAAAAATACTTATGGCAGTTTTTCAGATGAAGAAAGCCACATAGATAATATATATTATTTGATTATATACGACTCAGTTACGATGAGCCACTTGACTGACTGCAATAGACAATTTCATTGTTTTAGAATATTAACGGTAGGTATTTGACACGCGATTCTAAAACACTTATTCAAGCGAAACTTTTATCGATTCTCTGCATCAAACTTTATGCGCATTCCATTATAAAATCATGTTTTGTTAAAGCTAACGACAGCAATCACGTACAGCCTTCGATCAACTATATACAACAGATTACTTAGCGTGATAACAGAACGATAATATCTTTTAGTAAAGATAAATAATATGCATATTTAGACTTATCATAGTATGAAAGTTTAACATAGAGAAATCTTATGAAAACAATAACATGAAGTGAACTTAACAAAATAATATTTACCTACTGTATTTTAACTTGACTATTAGTCATATTATGTTTCTAATTACTAATTTGATAAATAATAGGAAATATTCTAAATTTTTAGATGAAAGAAAACCACGTCTTGAAAAATCAAGTATATATCGGTATCTTAGAATGAAAAATCTATAGTAACAACTTAATGTGACCTTTCAACAGCCTTATTGTTGTTTGGTAATTGATATTTTACGCTAACAACAATTAATAAATTACGTTGAGAAGGTACTTACGTTGCTCGTAGAAAGCGGAAATGGTACGGATGCCGTAGTTGGACAGAGTGCAGAGGATCTCAATAATGGCTTCCTCATCAGTGCCAAGCCCCGCCACAGCATCGTGGAGCTCCTTGGCGTAGAAGTGAGGGAGGGGAGTCATGAGGGCGATGATGACATTCTCCAAATTGCCGCTCAACTCGCTCTTTAGTTCGCTGATCAAATCCTGGAACATAACACTTACTTAGTTACGATGAAGGCATACAAATTAGAAGTTCAAGAACAACATAACTACTGTTTTCTAAAGAAGCTACAGCTAAATGTTAAATCTTAAAAATTGCTTTGGCTTTTTTCAACTAAATATAGCCTCTAAAACTTTGTTACAAATCTAGGTCTAAATCATTACTTTTATAGTACCCTATTTGAAAAGATTAAAAAGAATTTTGTGTAAATCTCATTCTTCCTATCTCTCTTAACGTAACAAACAACTAAACACTTTTTAATTATTTTTTTATGCTTATTGGTTCACGGTTAAAATTAACGTCTGACAGTAGATTCATCGTAAATGAGTTGTGTTAGGTCTTTTCCTTATTCCGATATATAAATGTTTTTATCCTTAGTCATTACATTAAACGTACTTAATAATACTAAATCGCATTCTATATCCGGAAGTGCCAATAATAACTTTGAGTTGAGTAAGCACATGTGACTCGTCTAGTCTTTTTTAAAACCTTCCTTAAAAGTTTTTTCGATAAACGTACCTACTTTCAATACTTAATCGGGTTTATCGATAATAAGCCATAGAATATCTAATTATCTTACCTACGTACAAAGATATCGCTTTAATTTTTTGCTTTGACCCATGAACTATTCTAAACAGTAAAAAGCCGGTTAAGAGGAAATAAGAATCTGATAATAATATAATTATATCGATCCTGTTTTGCAGACTACAATCTAATATGTAGCTGCGTTGATGTCTGAAAAGAAAAATGCGCGTGATCGAATACTGAGGATTAAACTTTAAGTAAATAAGCAGATATTCAATGTTAATAAAACAAATCAACTGAAAAATCAACGCTGATGTTCATATTTCTCCATTTGTTGCCCATTAGTTACAGTTTACAACGAGCGGCTGGAACGTTGTTTGTAACATCATGGGTATATATTAACAAAGTTCATATTAAAATTGTGAAGTTATTTTCAGCATACAGAGTAGGTACGCCAGCGTCATACTTTTCTTGGAAACGCGAACATTGGTCGATCCACTGCCCAACATAGGTAAACAAGCGTTCAATAGCTTTGTTGACGTTGATGTTCACATATTGAAAGAGACTTCAAACATAGGTAGGTGTTATCATACTTTACGTACCATACCATTTTATCATGCTCTAAACACCAAACATAGATAAGTATTACTATACTATACTATACTAATGACCTAAACCGAAAGGTACTTTATTTGGTAATTTCCACTGTCCTCTAACGTTGAAAAATTTACGAGCAGAATTGTCGCATCAATTTTATTACTTCCGTATACTCGTAGTTACGTCGAATGTGCCATGCATTAAAATATTTCCAAATCTTATAGCGCAATAAAATTAATTTCTCTTTGATGATCATCGCTCAATAAAATCTTTGCTGCATTAGGTTAATGAATGGTACTCACTAATAACTTGGGTATTGGGGTCACTTGCCCCACCTTGGGTTGGCCACCGTATCGATTGCTTTGCGGGCTAAGCGCTCCCACTTTTCGCAGAATATAAAGTTACATGAACTACTGCAGAACGTATCCATTATATACTTACAGACAGACTGACATATTGAAACTTCTGTTGTTTTACCAGGCCAAGAACAAAGCTAGTAACGATTTTTAAGTACATAGCAGTCGTCCTGAGTACATACTTCAGAACACTTGTACAGGAAATCTTTGACATTGACCTTTCAATAGGTTGAGTTATCTCGCATATACAATTCTCGTTCCAGCCTAACAATTTTAATAGTTTCGAAAAAACTAAATAAAGTGGTTGATTTGAGAAGAAAACGACCACCCGGGCTGTCTGATATTAAGCGGTTTCTGCAGCCCGTGGCTATTCACGTCTAACTTCAAATGTGACAAATCAGATCTCAGACGATAGGTAGATGCGTTCCTACTCATGAAGATTAAATTCCAATTGTTGTGCTTAATTACACACTTCTGACCGAAACACAGTAGTGCTGCTTGACGGCAGAAATGGGTAGGGCCGCCGCAGAAAAGTCATCGATATAAATACCACCAATTCCAAATATGGTACTATTAATAGATTTACCTTAACAGTTGTACCTCAAGCCTACGTGCCTAGGTAACTACAAATACAAAAACGATTCTTAGCTTAAATTTATCTCTTAATTAAAAATGAAAGGTTTATTCTTTATTTTATAGCAGTTTTAATGACTATAGTCACAGATTACTAAAAAGTTACTATAGTGCTCTGATTAGTTTAATCATACAGGACAATCTGTTTTAATAGCAAAAGTTACCTAGGAATATTACATTAAAATAATTAGTTTTAAGTACTACTTGATAAATAATAAGTACCTACTTCATAATAGACTAAGATTTAAAAGTTAATCGTAAAATAAATTTGAAAGGTAACATTAAATAACAATTGTATAACAAATGTATCAATTATTAAATATGTAACTGTAAAAAATCAAACGCGTGCAAGGCCGCGGGGTTCAGCTCGTTTTTTATAAAT
>DWPO01000019.1:0-10547 GCA_018251755.1 Morvina fissimacula | reverse complement strand
AACGAACAAAACACAGATAGTAAAATATATCGTATGTCAACTAAAGTAGGCACAGACTATAAAAATAATTACAGAGTGCATATTTGTGTTGTATATTAATAGTTTCGTAACAGTCGGCCATCCTGCAGGAACGAGTCCCTTCGTTCAGTCTTAACAATCATTTTAATTTCTTTTAGATTCATTTTACAAATCACGTTATAACTTAATTTTAATTACCTATTAGTTTTTTTTTTTACGAATAAAATGACATTTCCACCGAATAACAATTGTACTTAATTATTTAGACTATCAACCCAGCCCATTTATGGCCCACTATTGATCACAAATCCCTTTTCATGATGAGAAGAGTTAGGCCATAGTCTACCACGACGGCCATCTAAATTAATTAATTGATTATATATATTTTATATATATATATATAATTTTAAATGTATTTACTTGACTTGAGCCTTATGTTCATCATCACTTAATCATATATCATTTAATGAAACATCCAAATATTTTAAAATACAGTCGCAGAGGATGAGAGTTACTTCCTTCACTTTCATGCTCAGTGACTATGATGCTCTAAACCACTCATGGGCGGCGAGTTCATACGCCAGCTCTTGCCCGGTCTAAAGACATCCTCACTTACAATATCTTGGCTCACTCACTCTTGACACAGCTTAATGAAACAGGTACTGAAACCTACTCATGGGCATTAATCGGCCCGGTTCACAATACCTTCACTATTCACTGATGATCATGTTATTCACCCTCACTATTCACTAACGGTCATGTAATTTACTCAACATACCTAAATCAATGAATGGTCATACAATTCAATCGAAATAAATCAATCAGTATCAGTCTCGTCATTATTTTCACTTGAAGAGCAAGCAGCAGCGTCGAAACTAAGCCACGGAAATATTTTGTCTATTGCTACAATGGCCTCATATTTAGGCCCCTTTCTAGTAATAGGTGTATCCTCTACAAGGAACCTATCATTTGGTAATACTTTCTTAATTCGGTACGGTCCTTTACACTTTCCTTCTAACTTTTTAGACTGACCCGGTGCCGTTACTATAGCCCTTGCTACCCTAACTAAATCACCTTCAGCATATGTTCTACTATTTTTCTTCTTCCTATCATATGTATCCTTCATTTTGGCCTGGTTTTCTTGTATTATTTTACTAGCCTCTGTCCTCATGTCCTCTACGTTCTCTTCACCTACCTCAATATCATCAACTACATCATTTAATAAACCTTGCGAAGGATTTGTTACGGTTCTGCCAAGTAACAGCTCTGTTGGTGTTTTCTTTGTGACATCGTGTACAGTTGTATTTATACCTAACTGAACGTCAGGGAGAATTTCATCCCAGGTATTATTACTTTTACCGTGAAACATTGAGCCGAGAGCCGCTAATATTGTCCGGTTGTACCGCTCAACCTGGCCATTCGCTCGCGGCGTGGCCACGGCATTAAGTATGTGTTTCGTACCTATAGAATGCATAAACTTTTTAAACAAATTGCTAGTAAAACTTGTCCCTCGATCTGTTATGAGTCGCGTGGGCGAACCGAAATAGCTAAACAATGTTCGAAGTGCTTTTATGTTCTCTTTGGACTTAGTGCTGCGTACGGGACTCAGACAGACGTACTTGGTGAACGCATCCACCACTACTAATATGTAAGTAAAACCCTTTTTACTTCGCGGAAATGGCCCTACATGATCTGCATGTATGGTATGGAAGGGAATCATGACCTTAGGAATGGGGTTAAGCAGCCCTTCCTTGGGCCCTGATGGTACCTTATGATGTGCACATTCCATACATGCCGACACGTACTTCTTTATAAATCTGCGCATTTTGGGAAACCAGAATTGCGACTGTATTCGCTTAAATGTTTTGTTAAAACCAAAATGACCCACATCGTCATGATTGGCTTTTAAAAGCTGCCAACGAACGCCTTTTGGTATAAGCCATTTGGTTGCGCCATCCTGTAATACTCGAAATACCCTACCATTTTTTATAACATATCCTTTATGTATTTCGACAATTTTAACGGTGTCTGGATCTTCCAAAACCTCTTTTATGCGCTTAATTTCCTGGTCAGCCATCTGCACGGTGGATATCCAGTCTTCCGTATTAGCTAGTATATCTAGGACGTGTGTTATGTCTGATTCCACCGATACAGGTCCCCTGCTGAGGGCATCCACATGGAGCATCCTTTCTCCGGGTCGATACTCAATATCGCAATCAAATTCTAGAAATTGAATCCACCACCTAGATATTCGGGGTACAAGGTCCCTTTTGGTAAAAGTAGTGCGCAATGCGTTACAATCTGTAACTATAGTAAATTTTATCCCTAATAGATACGGACGAAATCTGTTAAGTGCACTAATGACAGCGAGAGTCTCCAGCTCAAAGGAGTGTAATTTCATTTCATCGGCTTGCGTCTGGCGACTAAAATAGGCTACGGGATGCCAAGGATCTGTACCTTTTCTCTGCAACAAAATGCCACCTAGTCCATGCTTACTCGCATCTGTATGCAGCTGTGTATCAGCACTAGGATCATACAGTGCGAGTATTGGTCGTTCGGAAAGCATTTTTTTTATAGAGTCAAATGATTTGGCTTCCTCACAGCCCCACTGCCACCGTACATCCTTCTTCAGGAGGTTCGCCAAGGGTCTAGCTATAAGTGCGAAATTCTTTACAAACCTCCTGAAGAAACTTGCCAGTCCGAGAAATCGTCTCACTTCGTGCTGGTTTCGTGGACAGGGAAATTTGGCTACCGCCTCAGTTTTTAAAAGTCCAGGTCTTATACCATCTCTATCTATCTGAAACCCAAGAAAGTCAATCCGTTCTTGAAAGAACTGACATTTTTCCATTTTAAGAGTTAACCCTGCATCAACACTTCCTCCAACCGTGTCAGTCCTTCTTCAAATGTTCTGGATGGTATCAGGATATCATCCATGTATATAACCCAACTTTAGACCTGCTTAAGACTTTGTGTATTGCTCGCTGAAAGACGGCTGGTGCATTAGCTAATCCGAATGGTACGCGGTTATACTCGTACTGCCCATCAGGCGTCACAAATGCAGTTTTCTCCCTTGACTCCTCGGCTATCGGTATCTGGTGGTAGCCAAAAGCTAGGTCTAAGGATGTAAATAAAACGTGTCCGGAGAGTTGATCTAGTAAATCGTCAATTCTGGGAAGGGGGTAGTGGTCACGTTTAGTTCGACTATTCAAAGCGCGGTAGTTCACACAGAGACGCTTCTCTCCAGATTTTTTTTTACTAGGACTATTGGACTAGCATAGGGGGAATTCGATTCTCGTATTATGTCATGTTTCAGCATGTCATCTACCATGTTTTGAACTAGTTTGCGCTCAGAATGAGCCATACGATACGGTCTGTAAACTACGGGAGAAGAGTCCTTGAGGTGGATTTCCATTTTCGTGACATTGGTAAATCCTAGGTCGTGCATCCCGGAAGAGAAGCAATCTCTGTATATTGCTAATAAGCTACGAAGTTTTTCCTTTTGCTCATCTGTTAAGTGGTCACTACAATTCAGCGTGCATGGTACTGTAGATACCAAATCATTCGTTACCTTTAATATAATCCTACTAGGTCCTAGGAACCGAGCCCGAGTGACTAAGAAGTTATTTTTGAACTGTACTTTGTTTGTGCTTACATTTTGGATAAGTACATTACATCGATTGCCTTGAATTTGGTATTCACCTGGCAAGAGGTAATATTCTTGACCCATTTCACCTCTCAGGGATCCATTAACGTAAACGTAACCGTCACATGCTATATCGGACTCAACAGTCAATAACTTCATTTCGCCTACATCCACGGATATGTCACCAACAACGCGCAATTGCAATTTAAGGACTTGTTCAATTACATTGTACTCTAGTCGTTCAAATTGTAACTCGGTAGGAGTTTTAACTATCTTTATTGTGGGTCTTTCTGTAAAAGTGTGTCCCAATAAGACATTACAGTTTATCAAGTGATCATCTACTATAAGAACTTCAACGCCCTTCTCTAAGACCTCCTGTACCCCTATATTAGCTACTGTACCGCCCACCGGCAAATATGCTCTATTACCTAATCCCCTCAATACTGGGCCATCGACTTCCTTCCAACCTAGACCTAACTTAAGAGCATCACTTTTGCGAATTAATGTAGCTTCACTACCTAAATCTACCTGACACATTGTTGGTTTACCGTTTACAGTTATTGCGATTTTATATTTATTATTGCTAGATTCATCAGAAGCCGAGACCTCGAGAACATTTTTTTCCTTAAGCAAATTCCCTTTTGGACAATTACCAGATTCATGGCCCAAATAATTACAATGACTGCACTTTAAAAGTGGTTTAGGACACTTATAACTTGGATGCCCAAAAGCCTCACAGTTGAAACATTTAATTTGTGGCCGCGGGCTATTAGTGTTTTTAGTAGCATAATTTACGCTTGTCTTGGGTAACGTGCTATTTAAACCTATAGAATTGTAGCGCTTATCTTTATTTAAATCCCTATTGTATTCTACTATGTGGCGGTTTTGCAACTTTATAGTCTTGAAAAATTCGAGTACGTCCTCAGGCTTATCAAACTTTGCTGCTTGAGCACCTACACGTACACCTCTATCGTCGATACCATAGAGAAGACAGTCTACTGCTTGCTTTCCAAATATCTTACATCTATTTAACAGGTTAATTTTGGCAAAATAATGTAACTCGAATGATTCTCCAGGACGCACCCGTCTATTAAGCATGTTAGTCAATAATTCGGCGTAATTTTCAGTGACCGGAAATGATTCTTTTAGCATAATTTTCCATTGTTGCCATGTATGCTTAATAGACGGCAGGCCCTGGTACCATGTCTTGGCGATTCCAGTGAGCTTTGGCAGGGCGTAGTGAATAGTTTGCTTGTCATTCCAGTTGTAAATTTCTGAGCACTCGTCTACCTTATCTAGCCAAATATTGATCGTTTGTTCTTTTAACATAGGATCGAATTCAGGTACTACATTATTTATTATTGAACTAGCAAACGCTTCATTACGCCCTGTTTGTGGTTTCAACGCATTCAGAAATTCCTCGAATAAATCCGTCGCTATTTTACGCTTACTTGGGACATCTTCATTATTGCTGTCACTATTGTGGTGCCTTTTAGGCGGCGTGACTAGCTTGTGGCTACTAGATCTGCGCGAGGCCTCCCTATATCTGCTTGGCACTGGTGATGTTTCGTGTGTTATGTTACGTTTAGCAAGCCTTTCGCGCTCCTTACGTACCTCGTTTTCGAGTAGAAGTAGTCTTTCCGTTGTCTGAGACAGATTACTTGCACGCTCGCGTGACGGCCTCCTGCTGCTTGGAGTTCCACTTAGCCGGTGAGTACGGTGAGCCTGGCTCCTGCTTCGCGTACGTCCTCTTCGCATGGTGTCATCATCACGGCGCGTACGGCTGTGACTGCGTTGCGAACTGCCTCGCCGTCCGTGACTCCGTCTCACAGATGATTCATTATAGTGTGCTCGCTTTGGCCGACGTCGTAGACCATGCTCATCTTGGGAATTCGGTTCCGGGTTATCGTCACTCATTCTCTGAAACTCAAAGCAGGCAATGTAAGTACTGGAAGTTTTACATTCCTCAACAACCCTTCCATATTCCTTTCGAATGAGAGAGAAGAAAAGAGAAAAAAAAATGTATATACTTGAGAAGTAAACAAGAAAATGTATGTTTTCACTAATAAATACTAGTATTAATTGGTGGGAGGAACAATTCAAAAACCTAAGCTGCAAATAGTTATTATAGACTGTATAAATACATAGTGGTAGCAATATGTATAATGCAAAGAGAAAAAAAAATTTCAGTCGTATAAATACCCAACCAACGCTAGGGTTCGAAACATATTTTATTCTGAAGTAATCAATTATACGATATTAGGTATAATGATCCTTCATAATTAGGTAGCCGCGTTCGGGGCGTGGTACACAAAATATAATTATATTTTAAGCCTATCCCACTTCTGAGATGTGACGACTACTCAGAAGTGGTGTGAATTAAAAGAGATTGTAACAGTTCATACAATTTATTGGCTCACAACAATATAATAATAATCTTAATTAAACACAAATTACCACTAACCTTAATGTTTTATTTGCTCCTTTTCAACTGACTCATTTGTCAATTTTCTCTTACCGCTTAACCTCACTTAGATTCACAAAATTCACTCTTTTTAAACGAACAAAACACAGATAGTAAAATATATCGTATGTCAACTAAAGTAGGCACAGACTATAAAAATAATTACAGAGTACATATTTGTGTTGTATATTAATAGTTTCGTAACACATAAGTGGTCAACTGTTATTATATTTGCCTAATGCTATTATGATTTCAGAATTACAATGTCTTTAGTTTGATTTACAATGAAAATATAGTTACAATAAGTACATATGTTTATACGAATACAGTTACTTACACAATGAAATAAAGTTACGTAGTTCTAGTTACGTCCATGTTTACAAATTTACTGTCTCTGATACACAACTTGTGGTTGGGGTTGTACCTGTGGTTGCTGAACAGCTATAACAGGAACATCAGAATGCACAGATTGCATCGTTTTAAATTGATTTTGCATCCAGCTCGCACTTGACGCTTTACACTTCTTGATACAGAAATATAGGAACAATAAACATATTAATATTAATACTGCCAACATGATGGATCCGTACATCTTAAAAGTTATTTCCAAATTACTTGTAGTTGCGTCGTTTGCACCATTTTGCGCAATAATAATCTCCTCAGGTTTGCTGTTTTTCCCATTGTTGGATATGAACGTGGTGCGGTAATAATCATAAAGAAACTAATATTGAATGAAGGGTTACTTTAGAATGATGTTATAATTTCAATTTTGCAATATGTTTACTTATTTTACAAAAATCGTACGGGAGGTTTCATAACTCGCCCGCTGCGTGTGGTGCGAGTATTGAGCGATATGCGATCTGCGGATTCATTATGTTGACTACTTTGATTTACATTACAATAATTATTATCTAAACAATTTCCGTCTGAACTTTCTTGTGTCTTGGTTTGACTGTCTATTTTTATTATATAGGCAGATTTAAGCCTATCGATAGATACAGATGTTTCTTTACCGAAAACGTCGATAATAAACGACTTATCTTTCCTCCTTATGACCTTAAACGGGCTTTCATAAGGATGTCGAAGAGATTGTTTAACCATATCTTGTCTAACAAAAACATGTTCGCAACTTTGTAAATCTTTATGCACAAATATTGTTCTAGAGTCTCTCTGTGAACTTAATCTAGGTTTCAATTCATTAATTGTACGTTGCAGGTCGTTAACAAAAGTGTGTGAGCAGTCATTAGAATTCTGTATATTACTGATATCGTAAAAATCGCCGGGCAATCTTAACTTTGTACCATACGTTAACTCTGAAGCGCTGACGCCAGTATCCGTTCGTGGAACCGCACGTAGTCCAAACAACACAGTATGCAATTCTTTGTACCAATTAATATTATTATTTAATCTAGCTCTTAATGCTGTTTTTAATGTTCTATGCCACCTTTCTACCATCCCATTGCTCTGTGGATGATAGGTATTAGTGCGAATTTTTTCTATGCCTAACATTTTAGTGAGATATATAAATAGAAAACTTTCAAACTGTCTGCCCTGATCGGTTGTGATTCGATGTGGACAACCGAATCGTACTATCCAATTATTATAAACATTTTCTAAATTCATAAACGGTATCGCTTCTGGCCAACTGGTAGTCCTGTCGATCATAGTTAATAAATATTTATAACCCTCTGGTGATGTAGGTAAAGGTCCTACGAGATCAAGATGAATATGTTGGAACCTAGGGCTTGAAGGAAATTGACCTAACTCTGACATATTATGACGCTGTACTTTCGATTTTTGACAAGGTATACATGTTTTCGTCCACAATGAAATAACTTTATTCATTGACGGCCAATAAAATTTGTCTGTGATCATTTTCTTTGTAGTTCTAATGCCGGGATGACTAATATTATGTAAGGACTCGAATGCTAACTTACGAAAGTTTTGTGTTAAATATGGTCTATTACTTTTATCAGACACGTGACAAATTAAAGATTTTTCGCAGTTCGGTAAATATATTTCCCTAAACTGTGAATTATCTCGTTCTAATAATAATTGCAATTCACTATCCGTACTTTGGTCCATCGCTAAATCTTCGTATGTGATACTGGTAGGACAAGTTATAGTTTCGATTCGAGACAGCGCGTCAGCTACTGGGTTCTCCGAACCGGGTATGTGTCGAATGTCGGTAGTAAACTCACTGATAAAAGATAGGTACCTAGTACGCCGTGGTGTTTCTTTATCACTGATTTTTTTTGCATAAGTGAGAGGTTTATGATCGGTAAAAATAGTCAATTGGCGGCCTTCAAACATTTTACGGAAATATTGGAGTGACATATATATAGCTAGTAATTCGCGATCAAATGCTGAATATTTTTGTTGAGCATCTGATATTCTTTTTGAATAATATCCTAACGGTTCCCAATAATTATTTACTCTTTGTTGTAATACGGCGCCTACACAAGTCCCTGACGCGTCGGTCATGAGAGCTAGCGGGGCGTCGGGTATCGGATGTGATAACGTAACTGCATTTGTTAGGCTAGTTTTACATTGTTCGAAATCTTGTAATGTTTTTTCCGTCCATTCAATTTTAGTTTTATCTTTACGCTTGGAATTATGCAAGTATTTATTTAATTCGGACTGTATTTCGGCTGCTTTTGGAATATGCCTTCTATAAAAAATTATCATTCCGAGAAAACGTCTGAGGTCTGAGACTGTTTCGGGCTTAGGATATTTTAAGATCGCTTCGACTTTATCCTGCAATGGACATATACCTTTAGCTGAAACTTCATGTCCTAAAAATTCTATTTTCTCCTGGCCAAATCGTGACTTAGATACATTAATTGTAATACCAAACTTGTCGAATCTTTTAAAAACGGCTTGTAAATGTTTTTTATGTATTTCTAGGTTTTCACTAGCAATTATAATATCGTCTAAGTATGCGAAGTAAAATTCTGACCCTAATTCTAAATTTAATCCTGCCAGGACGTTTTGATCCATAAAACGCTGGAAAGATTGTGCAGCATTTGACAATCCAAACGGAAGCCTTTGGAATTCGAATAAACCCATAGGTGTAATTATAGCGGTTTTTTGTATATCTGGTTCATGTACAGGAATACAGTGATATGCCCTATTAATATCAATATGTGTGAAAACAGACTTATTTGATAAAACATACGTAAAATCATGTAACCTAGGTATCGGGTATCTATCAGGAACTGTAATAGAATTTAACTGTCTGTAATCGCCACAAGGACGAATTTGACCATTTTTCTTAACAACTATGTGTAATGGACTGGCCCATGCACTTTTGGAAGGACGACAAATGCCTAACTCCTGCATATGAGAAAATTCGTCTTTAACGAGTTTGTAACGATCAGGTGGTAACCGCCGGGCTTTTGCGTGCACCGGTGGTCCCGTCGTTTCTATATAATGGCAAACAGTATGTTTCGGAATTTCTTTAAACGACACAGGTTTCAAAACATCTGGAAACTTGCTTAAGATATCGTAAAATGGATGATTATTATTAATTGTGTAAACCGAGTCTTGTTCAGTACAAACTAAAGAAGCAAGAACGTTCAGACTTGTAATTTGATCAATTATTTTCTTTGAACTTATATCTACGAGTAATTTATAATAAGCTAGGAAATCGGCACCAAGTATTGGTTGCGATACATCCGCGATTACAAAAGTCCATCGAAAAGAACGTTTTAATTTTAAGTTTAATATTAATGATTTCACACCGTACGTACGAATTTCACTTCCATTTGCGGCAAGTAATCTATAGTTAGTGGACTCACCGCACTTTCTGTCTTTGGCCGTAGCTGGAAGAACGGAGATGTTCGCGCCGGTGTCCACCAAAAAACGAAGTTGGCTCGTAGTATCTGTGATTATTAGGCGGTGGTTAGCTGATGGCACGTACTCGCCCGCCTTCGAACGTACCTCATTTAGTTTCCCTGCGTCCGGTTCCAGTTACAGGGTTTTTCGCAGTTCCGTGCTAGATCCCTGAACTTGTAATGGTAACGGCATAGCCATTTCGGGTCTTCAGGTGTGACTCTGGGCGTAGATCGAGATCTGGATCTGTTACTCGTATATCTGCGATGCTGATGATAGCGTGAACGTCCTCGATCACGGAAGATACTGCGTCTTCGGCTTTGTACTTCTGTGCGTAAGTTAGCTACTTCCAAGGTCAGCTTGTTCATATGCGCTAAAATCTCTGATATGGGAAACTGAGATGGTAATGGACAGCTAGGGGTGTTTAATGTTGCCACTTCGCCGACGTTTATATTTTTTAAGTATTTGTTCGGATACCTGCATGTTTCGACCTACGTCTCTCATCCTCCGCAGCAACTGTGACGGTCTTTGTGCTCCTAGTTCGAGTTCGCTGACTAATTTTTTAAATTGTGCGTTAATGGATTCTTC
>DWPO01000018.1:0-10550 GCA_018251755.1 Morvina fissimacula | reverse complement strand
CCCGCGCCGGCACCGGCCACCGCGCCCTTTGCTCCCAGTAAGCGAGTCACTTTTGCTATGTAATCCCTAGCCACATTTCTGATAAGCCCCCCGAACGCCACACACAATACTTTCGTTCAAAATGTTACGCAACAAAGAATCGCTTCGTGCAGCATTTTTAATGTGTTTTAAATTATACAAGGTATTGTTAATTACGTACCTATTATATCTGAATTTTACCTAGAATTTTGCTTGACCTTCACAGTACTTAAAGCTTTTCCAAATACAGTCATTCCTGAGATACGTTGGATTGAGTTTAAAACTATATAGTTACTAAATAACAAATGTTATGTAAAATTGCAAATAAATAAGAATATAAGTACTTCAAATACATTATTGACTGTATTCTATAAAAAATAAAAAACAGTTATAAGCAGATACTAATATTATATACAATTACAAGAAAAGAAAACCTTAGTTATCATCGAAATACTTAACTAAATAATCTTAGTGGCTTTTTACTATTGTTTCAATTTGTATTTGACCAATTTTATCTTTACATTTTTGAAGTGATAAATTTTTGTTATCCCTTTATTAATTTACAGGCATACAGTTTGGACCATCTTAATAAAAATGGGTGGGTCTATAAAGAATGTATCTTTTAAATAATATTTTTCTAGTCATAGTTAATAGTAGTTATTCAGTATTTTTAAAATATTATTATTATGTTATTATTTTTAAGAGATTTTTATGCAGTATACTGAAGTAAAACTTGCTGATATGTACCTACTTTACCAACTTACACTACAGTTATGTTTGTTTAAACTAGTGATAATAGTCAGGAACCTGTATTACTCTCACATTGAAGGCTAGTAACATTTTGCAAAGAATCACAATGTGTTTTTATCATTACATTGTTCTAAGCTTAAGTTGCACAAAGTTTTACTTTCCATAAACACACTTAATGTGTGACATGTTTATTTTGAATATTTTTTACGTATTTTTATTGTATTTTACTTTGGACATGTTACTAAAGAGAAAACTACACGATTTAGATTGGCCAATAAAATAATTTTAACATGAGATTACATATTTACAACACTGTTTTGCTTAACATAAATGAAAAAAAATATATAAGTTTATTTTATACAAATCTATTTACAAACAAATAAACATAACTTTTTTTTGTACTTTAATTTCTATTTTTATTAAAGGAAGAGTAACACTTACATTTTGACAGGGAATTTGTTAGATAAGCAAAATAACTACCTAATGCTGCGATATAGCAAAGTGAAATAAGAAAAACACAATGATGTACTTAAATAGTCTGATATATTACTGATCTTTATTTAATTTCAAATTTTACTTTTAGACAAACTATACTTCACTATTGTTATTTTTTTTATCATTACTTACGTACCTAAACATGTTAAGATCAGTAATCGTACCTACTAATCGTATGGTAATATTTTGTTAAAATGGCCTGTTGTCCATAGTTTCATTTAATAATTGGTGACATATGGTGAATAATATAAAACTATAAAGATGTTATTTATTTTGACAGAGGCGCCAGTTTCCATTTTTAAAGGTAATTTATAAATAGTCGCAGCCCGGCTTTAAAATAGCTATTTATGTCTATATGTAAATACCTAGCAGAGTAATGTGTATGCGCTATGCTGGCAGCCAATGTCAGGTGCAGCATTAAAATAACTTCTTTTTTGGCACTCAACATCTCTGTCCAGTCATGCGTCCTTTACTACGTAATATTTTTATCATACAATAAGATAACACACGCGCCCGCTTTTAAATATTGTTATTGTTAAATAAATAGCTTATAGTTTATGCTCATAATTTTTGAAGTTAACTAATTAAAACTTTCATCTATTTCTCCCCCCTCCATTACGTAACCTGTGCTCTTTACTACTTACTAACAGCTAAAAACGTCAAAAGCATTGTGTGGCCCCCACAGAACCCACCTGAAGATGAACTTTCACAAGACACTATTTCGAATGCGTTTCAAAAAAATCCTGGCACAGACTCTGCTCCTAAATCATTAGGGGCATTAAGTATTAATACAGAATCGTCTTCTCAATTTACTAATGATCGAGAAAAATCTGCAGGACAGATTGTTACATCCTCTCGACAGACAGCAGAAATGACTTCAAACGTTTCATATTCATCTGCCTCCATGTCCGCTGACACGGCGACGGTATCCGAAGCGAGGTCTGCCTTACTCAATACTGAATCACAAATACAACAAAAGACCAGTTGTTCAATACAGTCAAAATCTGAAAAATCCACATCAGAAAGTAAAACTTACTCTGTCTGCCAGTCACAGTCGAACCACCCTGATGATCAAATAATTGCCAATAAGATGAAAACCGAAAATTTGTTATTAATGGAAAAAAGAGAAATGCAACACGTTGCAGAGTCGGCTTACTCTGTTAGTCAGAAAACAATAAAAACTTCACAAGAATTTGATAGTAAAACTGAAGCAACCGTGGACATTACTAAGAGCCAAGAAAAAGAGCAAATTGCTTCTAAGAGTGAAAAAGTTGAGCAATATGTTAACGATAACAATACTAAAGATTCTAGTGTTAAAATTGAATCCACAACGTCCATGGAAAGCTCAAAGCAGAACAAATACGCCACGGATCAAAATACAATGTCTTATGAGGCTTCAACGCCTGATTTACCGATGCATTCTACACAGACTAGTTCTTCCGGAGCCGCTGATTCAATGGTCGAAGCACTTACAACAGCTCCAGACAGACCTTATTCTCCATTGCCCCAGCCGGCTCCTGGTATTTTGTTGTCTAGTTGTAACGCTGAGGAAAAAAAACCAACAGTTCCTAGTCTAACACAGAATCCACAAAAACCAACAGTTCCTACTCTAACACAGAATCCACAAAATGTTGAAACAGCTACAAAACCATCCCCAATATTTGGTCAACAACCAAAACGAGCAATCAGTCCTATACCTCCTATTAAAACTTATAACCCTGCTGAAAAGAAAAGCGATCCAATACCTATGCCTCCCGAAACAACCCCATATATTCCACCAGACTTTAAAATCACAATAGAACCTAAAGTACCACGTGAGAGCAATGCTTCTCCTTTTGTAGACGCTCTTACAACAGCTCCTCAAAGGCCTTTTACTCCTGTTAAGATGCCCGCGATTGAACGTGGTTCCTTGAGGGACGCTCTAACAATCGCCCCAGATCGACCATACAGTCCATTAAACCCATTAAATATTGCAAATCAGCAAACACACTATACTGCAACGTCGACTATGCAAGTACAATCTATTTCATCGGATTTATTACGTCCAGTTGCAACCCAAACCTCTACCACTAAAACAGCTAATCAATATGAAAAAGATTATTCAGAATTCACATCTATGCAAAATGCTTGTAAAATACAAACATCTTCCGCGGCATCAGCATTTAAGCCTGTAGCCAAGCAAGTATTTCCACCACCACTACCTGATGAATTTTCCTTAATTAGTAATTTTCCGCCAATTAGTAATGACTTAAAAGCAAATTATCAACAATTGTCTAAGGAAAAGTCTGAAATGACGGTAGCAGAATCAAAAGCAGCGTCGGGCAGTGTCAGTACTGCACGCGGTTATTCTTCTGTAAAAACGGCACAAAGTTACTTTGAGCAATTAGATAAAAAAGAAACATTAACATCTACCGCCGTAAGGTCAAAATCTGGCTTACACAAACCTGATAGTATTCCGACATATCAACAAAACTTTGAACAGCTGCCATCACAGAGAGGTATTACTCCAGAACTGTGCAATGCCCCAGCAGTGCCACAGAGACCCGTCACACCAACTATAGATCCGCCATCGAAACCGAGAGGTAAATCTCAAGAGCCTAGACCAACTACTTTTGCGCCTATATCAACAAATCCTAAAGTTCCTGAAATTAAAACTCCTACTCCACAAGTGCCTGTTCATTTTAAACATAAAGATACTCCTATCTCTATGACTTTCCAACCAGTTCCTAATGACCAATCACTGAGAGTATCACCAGTCCGTAGCCGACCTTCAACTCCCAGTTTAATTAACAAACCTGCACCAATTATTCCACATTATCAATTAAATTTGGTTAATGTAGAACATTTAGCACCTGAAAGCCAAATTTATGATCCCTCTAGCAGAGAAGCAAGCCGATCTCCTACTCCTAGACGTAGATCACGCTCCCCAGCTCCTGGGCCACCTAGTAATCCCCTAAAAGCTCAAGCCCCTAGAATTAAAGAAACATCGCAGCTATCCGCAGGTGGTCAATTATCCCTTGCCTCACAGTCCCCTTCGGGTTATAGAAGAGAATACGACTATGCACAAACTAGTGCTGAGGGTTTTAATATTTCTCAGGCTGAAACTCAAAATCAGTCCTTAGTAGTAAAACAAGAAGGACACTCAAACATTGGATATAAAACGGAAAGTTATCAAAAAGGTGATGTCAGATTCAAAGAAGATTCAATGATGAACCAAAATTACGGTCAGAGACAAATGCAATCACATAATGTATCAGAATATGGTAATACGACCGTGCAGACAACAAAGAAAACTTTTGAAGAGTTCGAAAGAACACAATCTGCTAAAGTTATAGAGATAAGAAAGGGTGGTTCGTCATCCGGCAGTTCGCAACAAATACAATCTAATATACAGTTACCTAACATTAACGCTAAACAAGTTTTCCCGCCGCCTGTCATGAGTTTATCGGCGCCCCAACAGAATTTATCGGCTAATATTACTAATGAAAACTTTTCCAACGCTAGTAGACAGGCTCAAATGTATCAACCACATCCTTCGATTTCTGGTGCTAACCAAGATCCAGTGTGTGATCCTACCCCATCGACAGGTTCCGGTGTAGGGGCTGGCGCTCGTGGAAAAACGTTTGGTGTTTCATCGGCGCCAAAACGTGGAAGAGGAGTTTTGAACAAAGCTGTTCTTCCTGGGTCGCGTGTACCCCTTTGCGGTTCCTGCAATGGGAACATTAGGTGATTCAATTATAGAACGGCGTGTTGTTTTTGTGACAATTTGCATGAGCATTCATAACGTATAGTTTAATTGACATTACTTTAGTCAGTAATTTTATTAGTAGTGCTAGATATTATTTTAACCCTTTTATGTTATAACAACAATTTAACAGTTTTGGTTTGTTTATTTGAGTGTTTTGTTTTTCTAACAGCTAACGAAACGCAGTCCCTGAACAACTCACTCAAAACCGAATTCAAGAGCCCTGCAGAGGAAAGACTTATCAGAAAAATGGCCAAAATGGCTCTTAATGGGTACGAGATCGGTATTCAGAGAAAAATTAAGCCAGCCGAGCATATTCAATCTATGGCTGACAAAATTCAAGATACTATAGTAACAAAACACCCTCTTAATTCAGATAGTGCACCTTCAGGCGAAAGTAGTCAAGAAAATACGTTAAAACGACCTCTTAATAAATCACAAGATAGATCTTTGAAGTCAACAGGTGATATCAATCTCACATATAATCATAAGGATATAAATGCAAGTAATTACATCGTTAGTGGTAATACAAATAATGGCCACGCTCCGGTACCTCCACCGATTCCAACAACTCCTGTACCTACATTTAATGCTCACAGTACGCCTGTCCGTAGCACATATAGCATTAACAATACCAAAAAAAAAATGTCTTCCAAGAACAGCTGTGACTTGTACGATGAAGACTTTCAAAACATTAGTAATTCTGACAAAAGTCGAAATGGAGATGAGTACTTTAGTGGTGAACTAACAAACAAAATCTTTAATAATTCTGAAACTTTATTAAAAAAAAAAGAGCATATTGTAAAATCCAGTTGCATGATCGAAAGTAATCAAGATATTCAAAAACTTGAAACTAAAAATGAAAACAATTTTTCAAATACTTTGAATAAACGTAAATTATTCGAAAGAAAAGATGCTATTAATGAATCAAACAGCTCATTTAGGTCAGAATCTGACGAATCTTCTAAGAACGTCGAAAAATCTAATAATTTTAATAAAAGCAATATGCTTAACAAATCTGCAAATGTCGAAAATGGAAAAGGACACACAAAATACCATGATGATGAATATTTAAAAAAAATACCAAACAGTTTATGTGATAATTCTTTGTATTCATATAAATTGTTAAAGACAGGTGATTCTCATATTGATAACGATGCAAACGGTATACTCGATTATACAATAGAAAAGAAAGATAATTGCGAAAATGTCCAAATCCATAACGAAGAAGGCAAAAAAGAGAATATAGAATCAGAAGTAGTAGTGAAAAGGCGAGAGAAAAAAAATGTTAGAAACGATGATGGTAGAAGAGATTCTCACATCATTGCTCGTCCTTTAAGCACCATGACTTCTGTTGATGTGACTGATGGCCAATACATATGCAACAAATGTGATAAGGCTATAACCAGGTAACCAAACCTATCAGCATATTATGAACCTCGTTACACTAGAACAGCATGTTTTTGATGCATGAAACTTAAGGCTTTCATTAACTGATGTATTAATATTTAAATGGATAAGTTATTTCGGATACGATAAAATATCAATAATGGCAACGAAATATTTTTTTTAATATAACTGATTATTTCGTCACCAGGGGTCCATTCATAACAGCTCTGGGTCGCATATGGTGCCCAGAGCACTTTATCTGCGTGAACGCTACGTGCAGACGCCAACTACAAGATATCGGGTTTGTCGAGGAAAATGGACAACTGTACTGCGAGTTCTGTTTCGAACAATACATTGCTCCCGCTTGCGACAAATGTCATGCTAAAATTAAAGGAGTAAGTAGTATACATTAAAGGAATGTAATAAGTATAAAAGGAGCATACCATATATAATAAATATGAAATTTTATGTCCCCAGTAATTTAATAATGCAAACACAAAACGCCTGTAGTTAGACTAAATAGTTTCATAATTTCTTTCGGTATGCACTGAGAGAGGTTTTCTAAATGTGAAATACCTGAGGGGATGAAAGTATGTTCTGCGGATATTAGATGTACATACTTTAAAAACTCGAATCTGCGGGACTAAATTCTTTGTTAAAAGTTTAATAGAACATGCCTACCTACTACTACTACTAGTTAAGGCTGTGCTATTTAAATGGATATACTCTTAGGATAATATCTAATTAAATATTACAAACCTAAATAGCTTAAACAGATGGGTTAGTTAAACGACTTAGTAAAAATGGTAGAACTTACCTAACCCAAACTACCTTCCTAATGTATGAATAGCGTAAAGTTTACATATTAAAATACATTTATTTTCTTCAGGATTGTTTAAATGCCATCGGAAAACATTTCCATCCGGAGTGCTTTAGCTGTGTCTATTGTGGAAAATTATTTGGTAACAATCCGTTCTTCTTAGAAGATGGCTTGCCGTATTGTGAAGCAGGTAACATAAAAATTATATTAATAACAACTTTATGTAAAGTAAACTGTTCTCCACCGACTAAGATTCCCTGCCAGTTAGATACTTTTATTTATCGTTAAAACAGATTTCAGTAATGTAATAAAACTGATTTAAATGTCTTTGTTATAAGACATATTTTAAGGTTTAGAGTATAAAAAGATCCAATTAGTTTTCCAATTTTCTTAAGTTATTTCCAATTATTTTATCATTATTTCTACATTTTAACACGTACATATCAGCAATATAGGTAAATGCTGCCTTATTTGCTTATCTCTGATTTAAAGTGCGTTTTACTTTTTTTTTGTTATCATTCTTGTTACATAGACTACAGTTTGTGGTACGTACACGTACGGTCATTTCCTTGCAAGCTCTGGGTTTTGTTTTCCTCAGTCCAACCAAAACAGTGTTCTCTATGAAAGTTATCCCATAAGACCAAATGATATTTACGAACGTTGTTAAAATTCCTAATATGTGTAAAACTGGAAACATTTTCAGATTGGAACGAGTTATTTACTACGAAATGTTTCGCCTGTGGTTTCCCCGTGGAGGCGGGCGACAGGTGGGTCGAGGCGCTCAACAATAACTACCACAGTCAGTGCTTCAACTGCACGGTGCGTATGATGCGAGCCTACTTACGAAACACAAAACACATTTCCTCCGATATTATCTGTCATGTTTAAATCCCTAATGGGTTTACAACGACCCCTGGTGGGTCTTATGGAATAGCAAAAATGTTGTATTAATATAATCTTTTTACCTTTTGATTTTTTTTTTGTTATTACGAGGACATAAAATAGTCAAAACAAAATAAAAATATCTTTTGTATATATCTAATCACTGATCCTTCTGAATATTTCGTAAGACGTCGTAAGACCTCAACACGTATCTAAGTTCAATTGCAACGATACATCAATTGCTACAACATTGTACTTTTTGTAAAATACACATTCGTTCTTATATTCTAGCAGTGCCATCTTAATTTTGTACACACAATTCGTTTTTAAAAGATTTAATGGTCATACAAAGCTCGTCATACGCTGCCAATCTGTGTTATTTTTTCCTGATAATTAACCAAGTCGTGTGTGTCCCAAAAGTGTGAATCCAGTGTAGAAAATAATATTAACAGTTTTTCAGTAGTTTTATAATATCTTAAAAACCTTCCCAAATTTCAAGAAGGTCATATATTAATTATGTAGATATTAGATCTATAAGTCTATATTATATTATTTGTTTTATAGTTCATAATGTCATCCTCAGAAATGATTGCTTGTAATATGCTTACTATGAAGTTGTGTGTATATCAGTATAGTTGTTTTGGCTATTTTATGTTCAAGTATCTATATACGTACTATTGTAGTATATTTTTCCATATAGTATTTTGTATATTAGTGCCATAAAGCCATTTTAAAATGTTGATGGTAATTGTAAAATAAACACTATTGAAAGAAACTATATTAAAATGTAAATATCTATTTCTATAAGTTATAATAAAAAACCACACCTCCATTTATAATGGCTTTTTACTTATTATAAAATTACAAGTGATAATACATTTGTTTGTATATTTTTTATTTACTGCAGGTCTGTAAGAAGAATCTCGAGGGACAGAGTTTCTTCGCCAAGGGAGGCCGACCCTTTTGCAAGATACACGCCCGCTAGAAGCCCAATAACAATTATGTATAACACTGACACTGTTTATTCAACTACAACTTTTCGCCCAGTCTCTCCTTCTCCCGTCCCAATTGATAGCAATACTCCGCCGCCACAAAGAACAAGAAAGTTGGAAACACCTCTCCACTTCGATGGAGGGTTGTTTTCCGACATAAGAAGCGCGGAAGGAAAATTATTAAGTAAAGTAACAGTCGATCGAGTGCATAGCTCAACACGACATGATTTAACAGAATCTCCAAATGTTTTTGAGACAACCGGACCAAGTGGAACAAGGGAATATATTGATGAAATATTAAAAACGGAAACAATAACAAATGAAGATGTTATAAAAGTAAAATTTACACCTGTTCCGCCTGAAATTGAAACTTTCCCGCAATTATCTTGTGTCCAGGCTAATCGACCAATAACGCCGATTAACTTTATCAAAGACGATTTTGAAGATTTACAAAGTTACAAGATTGTTAATTCTGTTTTTAAAGAAAAGCAGAAAGTAGAAGTAGAATCAGATGAACTTATTCAAGATAAATGCACTGAAAATCTAGAGGTTAGTGGTTTTCCTAAAAGAGGGCACAGTCCACTAGCGAATTTACTTGTGCCTGAGCAATTGACGAAAATTGATTGTTATTTACAAGAAAGCCTCAATATCTGTAATGAGACACAAAATCAAGCTAGAAGTACTCCTGTTTCCATAGAGTTAGAAAGAGAAGCAAACAACCAACTCTCTTCAATAATTTTCGAAAAGAAAAGAGAGACTAAAGCTACTGAATTACATTCTGATGTAACAACTGGAGAACTATTAGAATCTTTTTCTAGCTCAACAAGTCAATTTTATTGCAAAAGTGATGTACGACAGGAAGAAGCGCCTAAAATTAAAAATTCTGAAAGAGATAAAACTGTAAACTTGGCAAAGAATATAAACAGTGTCAACAAAAAACAAGTGGGGGTTCTAAACGCTATTTACAGTATGCCAATGCACTATCATGCTGCAATCCTGTGTTTTTTTCTAATTGTATATAACCTCATTTATCAGTACGCTAAGCAAAATTGTAACAAAAAATAAACCATTATTTAAGTTACGTAAGAGTATTTTAAGAATAAAACTGTATGAATATAAACCTAGTCATCAAATAACGTTCACATAATGAAAATTTCATTAACAATTTGATTACTTTTACACTTGAACTGATAGTTCTGTAGTACAAGCCATAATAAAGATGTAAATAATTTCAGGTAACAAATATTCAACTGTTTGTGTATCTGTAATTTTTCTTTAACATTAACAAAATTGGTGCTTTTTACTACTTGCGCGCAATATTGTGATACTTTACTTCCTCTAATTTTAATTTAAGGCTTTGTACACAGCTTCCGGAATGTTTCAGTAAACTATCACTAACATTAACAGTAGAAATTATTTGACATTATAAAAAGTAAACTGGACAGTGAGGATATTGGTG
>DWPO01000017.1:0-10550 GCA_018251755.1 Morvina fissimacula | reverse complement strand
GATCAGCCGCAGGCAAATGATTAACATAAAACTACCACCTCGAAAGATCTAGAATTGAAACTGTTGCAATCTTATTATGTCAAATTATTTTATCTAAAACAGTTCAATGGCTGCAAAAAAAGTTCTTACTCTTTAGACACTATAATCATGGCTAACAAATTCAAATGCGTCAGCATGACTCCTTTCGGCAATCCAGTAGTTCCAGACGAGTACAAAATGCATGCTGTATCGTTTTGTCCTTGTACATCTGCAGCTTGAAATTCCTCATATTCCACATCCATCTTTGAATTTTCTTCATCAGCACCTAACCCCTTCACGAGATCATCATACAACAGTACGTTGTCAGGTCTTTCTTCACCAAAAACAATTATTTTCTCTACGTGTTTTAGAGTCGAAATCGTATTTCTGTGAACTTTATAGACTCGAGGGGAACAAAAGAAGAACTTTGGTTTAGATATACTTGTCACGTGATTCAGTTCATCTGAAAATATGGTTTCGAAAATTTAAGGAAGAGAAAAAGCTTATGTTTGAGTTTTATGGGAGAGAAGTAAACTACTGTCTGGAGCAAATTAAAAAAAAAACAAACATAAGTAAAATCATATTGTAGTGATTTCTGGTTCAATTTAATGGGTGCTACCCTTTTTATGTCACGTAGTCAGGCACGACTCTCTTACTATAACTGGAGTACGTTCCAGGTTTTAAGCAGTTGCGCCCAATAGTGGGACATAAAAAGGGCCGCATTCAAAAGCGTCATAGACTAAATGTAGATGTTGTATGTTTGACGTCATTTGAGACGAAGTTCTGGCGGCTGGTTCTGCTTGATGAAACAATTTGCTACTAGCGACTAAATACACAATTATCGATCACGCCCAACGCTGCTTAAATTATTTGATCGTTTGCGATTTACACCACCAAGCTATGCGCGCTTCCTTGCTGATAATTATCTACTACTTAAATCAATGTAAAAGTCATCTTACCTTTAGTATATGCCACATTGAAAAGAGTTATCGTGGCACCGGTGCATATTATACCAACAACTGTACTCCAAAATTCTCGTCGATTTTCCGTACAAACTCCTACTACATCGCCCCTTCTTACTCCCAAATGTGTAAGCGAGATAGCTATATTCATACCTTCTTTAGCTATTTCTCGATATGTGAGTTTTTCTCCCGTTTCTCCATTTATCTACAAAAGGTTTACTTTTTCTTACAGTTATTCTATACTTCTTTACCTCCTGTTGACCAAGTGCCCTAACATGATAACAAACGACAAAAAAATCAGTATATTTTGGCTGTGACATTTTTTATATCCCACTGGTGGGTTTGGATTTCTCAACACAAAGTATCCTGAAGTATACTTAAGGCCTCATTCAGCAGCACAGTATACTCCACTGTGCTGCTCCAATTTAGGTTAGTAGAGATCCCATATCAATACCATTAAGGTCATCCAACGAATCACACATTAGGCCTCTAAGCTTATAAATCTAAAAATTAGAGGTTAGAGCTGTAAGAGGTCCACTGGAACCAGACAATTTTAAACGCAGTCTATAAGAAAACAGTTTGAGAACCTACTTTAGACCTGCTTTAACCTGCTTTAAACGCACAAAACGAAAATGACAATTAGAGACTTACCATGGCTAATCTCTCCTGATTCTCCCATAGCTTGGACAACATAAATTCCCCCACATTCAAATTCGCCGGCACTGTTAATCCAGTCTCTCCGTGAACGTAGTACGGATTCTTGAGCATTATGTTTATTTTTCCGAAAAGACGCTTCTAGAGTTTATTTTGTTATTGATCTGAAAAATCAACATTATTTAGTTATATTTCAACATTGCCATATAGTAAGCGATAACTTCACTGCTCTGAAACTGAAGCATATGTACGCTCGGGCATATGCCTTGGCATAACTACTGTTAGATCCTTGTATTATATCCTAACTAAATTATATATTATTTTATTGTTTTTGTATTGGTGTTTAGATTAATATTCCAAAATATAAATTCTATATTTGATTAAAAGTATTATTACTGACTGCGCTCGCATGTTGATCTTAATTTACCCTCCACTCCGACTTTAAAAAGCAATATAAAAGAGGGTACCATGCGACCGCACTCAGTCTGTGAGTTGTGTATTAAGATAAATAAGAACGTCACGATATAAATCTGTTATTCAATACATTATAATATTAGCAACGATTATTAAAGTACAAATTGTGAAAATCTTTAAACCTGGACGTTTAATTTCTCACCTGAACTTATAGTTCAGAAGTGGGATCAGCTGAGACACGTCAACGAATATAGGACTATTCTTAGTGAATGGACTCAGTTACGCCCAATAATAAGGTACGTACAGCTATGCTCTAATATAAAATATTCTATGAACTCTATTTGAGTCTACCGATATTTCGTAGGTTATTAGAAAATGTCTTTGCTTTTAATAAATAATTAGTCACATCTATATCCCTCATGGTGTAGACAGAGTAATATACCACTAGTAAATGATCTTATTACCACATTTAGAGAAATGTTTTTTTTATTTTTTACCTGTGTTTACTTGAATGTTTTATTTTATTTCATTATTATTATTATTTTTTTTTTTTTTTCTTTACCGTTTTCTTTTTCTCTTTCCTTTCGTGAGTAAAATCAAGTATTCTGTAGCCTTAGAATTAACTAAGCATTCCAACTTGCATTACGTTAAATCTTAGTACCTATAATAAATGAAATAAATATATAGACATTTTTTTTAAAACGATGAAAGGTAGCATAATGTTTTGTTATGTACTATAAAAATTAAAATACAACATAATATTCAAGACTATGTAACGTCTAGGTTATCTATAAAACCAACATACATGGGTTATGGAAATTGTTTTAATAAATATAGTAAATTATTCTTATATTTATAAAATCGGTATATTAGTGTAATACATAACGTTTAATGTTAATGATATTCTAAAATTTTGTCTGTACGTGTTTAATCCTTACTTAATTAGACCAGCTTCGTAGTTTCCAATCCTAGAACTTCTGTAAAGCTCTTGAAGAACGTTAACTTGTTTTCTTTTATTTTCACTTATTTCAGGCGACTATGGATAATGATAGACGTTCCCGTAAGAGAACGAGAAATGATGACGATGAATCTCCAGATCGTCGAAGCGATGCTTCGTATGGTTCCAAGCGATCTAAGCATAAAAAACGAGGCCAGCGTCGTCATCATACGCGTAGCAAATCCCGGCGAAGGCATTTGGATAAGGTCTTGGAAAGACAGGAACATGAGTCCCCATCACGGACACCTACTCCTGTATCATCGGCTTCTGTTCCTGCAGCTGTGAGTACGAATATACCTAATACACAGCCATTCACCAATGCAGCGTCAAACGAACCTGGTCAATCTAGTATAAGCTCGGAAAACTTTTTGTTAGCATTTAGGGAGCTCATTCAGTCTATGAAATCTGACACTAATAGTGAACGTTTTCCAAATTTAAATGTTATACCTGAATTTGATCCAACCAAAAGAAATCAAACCATTGATATGTGGATCACTAAAGTTAATGAATGTGCTTCCATTTATAGTTGGACGGAGCGACAAATTATTCATTACGCTCTTCCAAAATTGACGGGATTGGCACAAAAATGGTACCAAGGGTTACCAAGTTTGTTATTTTCATGGACTGAATGGCAAAATAAGTTAAAGTTAGCCTTTCCTAGTCATGAAAATTATGGCCAATTGTTGACGGATATGCTTGCATGCAAGGCGCGTTACGGGGAGTCGTTGGAAGAATATTTTTACGAAAAGATGGTATTATTAAATAGATGTCATATTATTGGGAAAGACGCTATTGACTGCATTTTGTTTGGCATTGAGGACAGGTCTGTGAGGACTAGTGCAGAAGCGGCACAGTTCACAGAGCCTGATAAATTACTAGTTTACCTCCGAAATGTTAAAATGCCTAAAAAGTTTGATAAAAATAGCGCGCCCTTGCAATCAGGCTCGTTCGATAACAGACGTCCGAGAGGACAGCAGAATAAGAATGCACCAAATGTAATTGATGTTAAGCCTAAATCTAAATGCTATAACTGTGGGGAGGAAGGCCACCCATTTTATAAATGTACACAATCTATCAAGAGATGTGATAATTGTCGTAAGATAGGTCATCTTTCTAGCGAGTGTCTATTAAAATCAGAATCGGCTAATAAAACTGTTTTGCGTATATCTCAGGAGTTAGACAATGATTTGAAGTATTTTAAATCTGCTCAAGTTAATGGTCACAAACTTGACTGTTTTATAGACTTTGGTAGTCAGTGTACTATGTTGCGTGAGTCCATAGCTAGGAAGCTAGCTGTCTCTTGGTCTATGTCTAATTTGCCAGTTATTAGAGGTTTTGGTAATTCTGCTGTTAACTGCCTCGGTAAATGTCAGATAGAAATCGAAGTAGATTCCGCCAAAGCTTCTTTAGAAGCGTTGATAGTTCCAGATCATTTATTACGTGTACCTTTACTGATTGGTCAAACTTTCACGGAACAAGAACATGTAATGGTATTTAAAAATAGTAAGCAATTGACAATTACTACTAAGTGTTCTGATCCCAATAAACCTGTTCATCTATATGTATCTTGTCCCAAAACTATCACAGGCTATACAAAATTAGAAGTATATTCTGTTCCAACATACACTGGTAACGTATTAATAGAACCCAGCTTATGTCAGCAAACTGAGAAACAATACGAAATAATTCAAAGTGTTATCAATTTTCATGATGGACAGGGTACGATAGTAATAAAGGCACTTGGAACAGATTTTAAACTAGCCAAAGACAACTTATTAGTTCGCGCTATTCCACTAAAAGAAATTCAATGTGTCGATGTGAATAGAATTATGAGATGCCCGGATGACGAAGTAGTGTCAAAGAGTGAAAGTCATATGATTAGAGTCAGTGAAAGTGTTGATAAAAAGTATGTAGATGAACTTAAAAATATCTTAAATGAATTTAGGGACACTTTTGCGTTCTCGGCAAAAGAATTAGGTTGTGTTAAAGACACAGAAATGGAAATAAAGCTCCACGATAATACCCCTGTCGTTTATAGACCCTACCGCCTTCCTCATTCAGAACGAGAGATTATGAGAGATATGATCAAGGAACTCGAAGAATCTGGCATTGTCGAAGCATCCTCGTCTGACTACGCTTCCCCAGTTATTTTAGTTAGGAAGAAAACAGGCGATTATCGCCTTTGCATTGATTTCAGAGCTTTAAATAAGAAAACTGTGAAGGAACACTATCCGTTACCAAGGATAGACGACCAATTAGATAATTTATCAAATTATAAATATTACACGACTTTAGATTTAGCATCTGGCTATTACCAGATACCAATGTCACTAGCTTCCAAACATTTGACGGCATTTATAACGCCTGACGGACATTACGAATTTACAAGGATGCCATTCGGGCTTGTAAATGCCCCATCCACTTTTCAGAAAACTATAAATAGGATCTTAGGTAATGCTAGATTTAAAGAGGCCTTTGCATATATGGATGATGTAATTATTCCCTCTAAAACAGTAGAAGAAGGCATCCAAAGACTACGAAATGTTCTAAAAATATTTCGTTCCTCTGGTTTGACACTTAAATTATCTAAATGTAACTTTCTGATGCAGTCAATTGATTATTTGGGTTTTGAAATCAGCGAGGATGGTGTAAAGCCCGGTAAGAAAAAGATTGAAGCCGTAGCAAATTTTCCCCGTCCTACTGACCAACATAGAGTTCGACAATTTATAGGGTTAGCCAGTTTCTTTCGCAGATTCGTCAGATCATTTTCATCTATCGCAAAGCCCCTCACTAGTTTATTAAAGAAAGATACTAAATGGCAGTGGGGTGACGCTGAAGAACAAGCATTTGTATTTTTAAAGGAAGAATTAACTAAACGTCCCATACTATCGTTTTATAATCCTAAGTACGAAACACAGCTACATACCGATGCCTCAAAGGCTGGTATTGCCGGTATTTTATTACAGAGACGAGATAAAGATGCTCCTTTCTCTGTTGTCGCTTACTACAGCCGACAAACCTCCCCAAAGGAATCACGTTTTACGTCCTACGATTTGGAAACGTTGGCCGTTGTTAATTCATTGCAGCGCTTTCGAGTTTACCTACTAGGCATTTATTTCACTATTGTGACCGATTGCAATTCAGTTCGAGCTACGTTTGAGAAGCGTGACACATTACCTCGAGTCGCTAGGTGGTGGAGTATATTACAGGAGTTCGATTTTAGAATTGTTTATAAACCTGGCACTGCACTAACTCATGTCGACGCGTTAAGTAGAAATCCTTCTCCTTCTCAGGCCGATTTACAAGTAAGGGTCATCGATGCTAGTTGGCTTTCAACAGTTCAGCAAAGTGACTCTGAATTGCAAAGAATCGTAGAAATTCTTAATGACGAAAATACTAATAATATCGTAGAAATTAGAAACAATTTTGTTGTCAAACGAGGACTTTTGTACAGAAAAACCGAAGATGGCGACCGATGGGTAGTTCCGAAAGGCGTTAGGTGGCACGTCATGAAAACATGCCATGATGAGATTGGGCATTTCGGATTTGACAAAACTTTTGAAAAAGTCAAAAGCTCTTATTGGTTTTCAAAAATGAGAAGGTTTACAAAAAAATACGTAGAGTCATGCTTAGAGTGTGCTCACACAAAAGTCCCAGCAGGAAAAAGAACAGGCGAGTTGCATCCAATCGAAAAAGTTGACCGCCCATTCCATACTCTGCATATAGACCATTTGGGACCTTTTGTGCGTAGCAAACGTAAAAATTCCTATCTACTACTGATCATAGATGCATTCACAAAATTTATTATTCTAGTACCAGTCAAGAGTACCAAAGCTATTCATTCTATTAGAGTTATCAAAGACTTCTTTTACACCTTCAGTGTACCGAAACGGTTAATCTCAGATAGGAGTACGTCTTTTACGGCAAAGCGTTTTGAAGAGTTTCTAAGTTCTTTGGGGGTAAAACATATTTTAAATGCTGTAGCAACTCCGCGCGCAAATGGTCAAATAGAGCGATATAATCGCACGGTATTGTCAGCGTTGAGTGCTACAAATTTTGGGAAACCCGAAAATGTGTGGGACGAATGTGTGGTGGAGATCCAGTGGGGTCTGAATAACACCCTTAATAAAGGTATTGGTAAGACACCTGCCCAAGCTCTGTTTGGCTTCAATTTAATCGGTACACCTGATGCACCATTACAGTTAAATTTAGATAATGACTCAGACAATGTTAATATTAATTTAGAAGAAACACGCAAGGAAATATCTGAACACATTAAAGAAAGTCAACGGAAACAAAAAGAAAAGTTTGACAAAAATTGTAAGCCAGCAAAGTTTAAGGTAGGTGAACTTGTACGCGTGGAAAGGGAAATCCCTTCCACAGGCAGCAGTAGAAAATTAATACCTAAGCTCCGTGGACCCTATCGTATAGCCAAGGTTCTCGAACATGACAGGTATGTCATAGAAGACACACCGGTGTCCAGAAAAGGTAAAAGGCAGTTTACTGGTGTATTTCCAATCGATAAAATTCACCCCTGGTTAGTTTATAATAGAGCCGATGTTGATCCGGTGTCTAGTGACGAAAGTGAATGATCACTAGTCCTGAATTCCTTGATAGTGTTGTGCACATTTATTATTTAATAAGTAATTTTGTAATTTTGAAATGGTACTTAATGGTACTTTGGTTATTTTGTTATTGTTATTTAATAAACAAATGATTTATAAACGGTGTTAGAGACATGAGGGGCTCTAATACTTTTTTTTGTTTATGTGACTCGTTATATTGTCCAGTGTCGGAGACATGAAGGGGCTCCTATACTGTTGCTCATTGTGTATATGCAGAGGACACAGTGAGGATTTGATTGAATTTCATTATTACTGTGGATATGTAGAGGCCACAGTGATAACAATTTACTGTTATTAGTAATAACAAATTACTGAGAACTTAAAATAACTTATGACTATTAATTTAAATATGTATTTCTATAAAATAATTTTACTTTTTGAGAAAAAAGATGTCTACTGAAGATTTAATTTAATGTTTACTACAGTACAGTAAAAATCTGATTTCCTAATAATATGTCGCCTATTACAAATCGGAACGTATTATGTGTTGCAGCAGAGACATCTAGCTTGTTTATCACCTAAAACTGCCTAAAACAAAAAGTTGGTAAAAATGGCAAAATTGAAATTACATTTTACATTACATGTTTTAACAAAAATAGGAAATAAATTAAAAGATTTACGTTGATTTAATTTATTTTGTTTTGCTAGCTTTGTAGTTTTGTCAGTCTGTTAAAAGTTGAATTTTTGACAACGATCAAAATGTCAATTCTATTTGTCATTAATTTTATTTATTCTATCAATCAATGTAAGTGAAGTTAAAAGTTTTTTATTTTTTTACTGTCAAAATAATATAGCGCAACGTGCGACGACGACGCAATACATTTATTATGGTTCGCATTACTATTATCGTCAAGTAAGTTATCGTAGAGTAAAGCTCAATGCCTCGAGAAAAAAGCCGTTATCGTGATAAGCGTAGCTCGTCTTACAGTTCAGAATCGTCATACGATCGGAGGAAATCTAGAAGTAGCAAGCATAAGCGGCGATCTCGGTCCAGAGACAGGTCTGAGTCCAGCAGTCATAGAAGAAAGCGTTCTACCTCGCGCTCTAAGTATAGACGACGAAGCTACAGTAGGAGCGTGTCTAGGGATAGATACGATAGCAAATCGCGGAGACGATCAACATCCCGATCTAAGTCGAAGCGTTCCAAGTACTCGCGGGATCGCTCTCGATCTCAGTCTAGCAGCCGCAGCCGATCCAAACACAGTAAAAGTAGTAAGAAGCATAGAAGGAGATCTCGTTCGTCAAGCCGCTCAAGCTCTTTCGATATTGGTAAGAGACACTCAAGTTTTATTACTCATAATTAGTTCTTGTTAATAAACATTGCTTAGATATTATAGATAAAAAAATTGAAATGTAATAATAAATATAATAATGAAAATATACAAGAAAAACCTAACATGCAAGTAACTATATTAATTTTTAAAAAAAAAAAAAAACATGTGATAGACACATTTATCACATGTGATACTTATCATTAAAACAATGAATGCAAGTTTTGCATATGCACCTAAAACACATTACATTATTGTAAAATATAATCTTTAAAGGTATAAATATTAGTTCGTTAGACACAGTTGTCACATATTGCACGCTTAGTATTAAAATGACCTATTTCAAAAACCATTCAACTACTAAACATCTCCACTAATTTAACCTTTAACTGGTGACATGGTTTTTTTGTAACGTGACTGGTGACGAGCGGTCTGAGAAGCCGCTGCCGTTTTTGCTTTATAATTTAACAATTAACTATGATCAATTACATTAGTACTTAGAAATAGATAAAATACATATTAAAGAATAAAAGTAAAACGACCATATAAACTATTTTTGTTTTTTATTGTAATAAACTTTAAATCACAACTTAGGTAGTCTCTTTAACTGAAAATTTGAGGTGAGATCAACAATCACTCATAAAATCTAAAAAAAATAAAAAAAGTAACAGAAACAGTAGTTTTCTTAAAGTTAACATAATACTAAACTTAAAAAAAAACAATTAGGTAATCGTAAGTACTATTTCAGTAAAATGACAATGGATAAACTTTGGTTATTTTTATTGATATTCTGGGCACAATTGCTTCGCACATTGCAAGCACCCATGTTTTTTACTGATAATTTGATTTACGATTTAGCTTGGGAGGACAACTGAAACAGGTTTTCCTTGTTTTTGGCCTATTTTCGGAGGTTTGTGGTTCAGGTGGCAAATCAGACCCTAAACTACGCACAAAGTTAATCCGTATATCACGTGGAATATGAGTATTACAAACTCTGCGTTGCATGTGCAGTAAAACCGCTTTTCTGCCTAATGTCTTAATGAATTGTCCTCTATCAATAGAATGGACACTATTAGCTTGATGTAACATATGTGCATTTACTGTGCTTACATCCAACATTTGGGAAAATATCACCATGGGCCACCTTCGCGTTCGGTGACTACATGTGTAAATGGCACATTTCTTGTCTAGCTCATCAACTCCTCCTTTTGTCGAGTTGTAATAATTGGTGGGTTTAGTGGGGCACTAGTGGTGTGACGTGTAGCTGTCTCATCGTCTTCAGAGGCACTTTCATTGGAATTCGAGTTGTGGTCACTTTTCTCCGGAACGAAATTTCCGGGAACATCTTCGGCGTCCGATCCCCTCGAGTCTTCCTCAGCCAGGAAGTCTTCAATTTGACGACTAGTTAAGGCCTCAGACTCCTTACGCTTCTTATTTGGAGGTTCTAAACTATCAATTGCAATAAATAATTGTATAAAACGAAAAAAACAATATAAAAAAATTACGTTAAGAAGTTACGTACTTGGTGACATAAGGTCTGAGAGGCCGCTTCGAAACTTTGTATCGATGTAACTTACCAATATGAGCCGGTGCAGCACAAATATCCCAC
>DWPO01000016.1:0-10639 GCA_018251755.1 Morvina fissimacula | reverse complement strand
CTATAGAAGTCGTTGAAAATGGTATTGTGGTACTCCAACGACTCCCCTATCATGACTCTATCTAAGGTTAGTGATACATTCTTCATCTACTACGATTTTAAACCATTTTGTGTACAAACTCATTTCCACCGTAGTTGTGGGTTGCATAACTACGTCCAATTAGCATGTGATGCAAAGCAAAGCCAAGTCAATAATAATAACTTAGAACACTTGATTTAAATATATTAGGTTACTTACAATACCCACTGCATAAAAATACTGGTATTGTGAAGAAAACAGTAATAAACATTTTGTTTGTCATGATAATTACAATATGATTTTAAATATTTGCATAACTCGTAAATTATCTAACAGTACACAGTAGTTTTAGTGCTCACTTTACTGCTCATTTATAATGATTTTATGGATGAGTTTTACTTAAAACTCTAAATCTAAAAAAAACAGTTTATCATTTTCACAAAATTTATAATGTATTCAAAGAGTAGAATAAGTATGAATGTATCAATGCATTGTATACCAATAAATGTTAACAAACCAAACACAACTTATCTGTCTGTCAGACTGTCCGTGACAGGCTGTCATTATCTGTCATTGTCATTCATTTCTACAAAAACTGACAGATTATGTTTAACGTACCTACCATAAATTATAGCCATAAGTTTTCCCGAAACATCGTAGTCTATGTCTATGGCTCAAACGCCTTCGCATCTCTGAAAGAAAACCCATGCCCAGCAATAGGGAAAAATTAATTGATGGTAATTTAGGATACGTAATTTTCGTATCTACAAAATATGCGCGAATTGATGTGAATTTGCGTTGTCGTTAACGATGATACTTCTAATTTCGTATCCAATACCATGGAGCTATCAAGGCCCATGTCCAATTGTCCAATACATAGGTATTAAGAGTACCTCCGCTACACGTAAAGTAGGATTTTATGCCTTATTTAATGCAATGACGCAATGCAATATTCCAATATTGCATGGAATCATCTCAAATCAAATAAAGGAATCATTTACCCTGTATCGTGTTCCTGGATGGTGAAGCCTCAAAATTTTCATTGATAGCACGAGGATAGCACCTTCTCATGGACACCTCAACTAAATGAGCTCATCAGCTCAGCCGCAAGGCGTTTGCTGCTGTAAAGTCACTTCGCAGATTGCGAAACTTTTTACCCACTGTCACTAAAATTGAGTTAACTTAATCCTTAGATTTAACAAAGGAACAAGCAGAGAAATAAACTTGAGCGCCGCCAAAAATTTGTAATCCATTCGGTTTATATTTGGCTTGTGAAAATGTGACTCTGTTTCAGATTATCGCACTAAATTTAAGTGGCTCCCAATTCGTTTTCGCAATTTCGCATGTATACTCCCTCATATCATATTCTTTCTGCTCTCTACTATGTAATGTTTGATATTTTGATCCTGTGACTCCGTCGTATTTGAATTGAAGGAGCGTTTTAAGTTTCTGAGCTCTTTACATGTACGGACTGCGCTCAGCTCAGCTGAAAAATCTTACTCTATTTATTGTTCCTGTACATTCCTGTTCGTTCTACGATAAATCTTTTTGTGTAACAACCGTTGCTTGCGGAACAATCTGTCGCCCTTTGTTCGACATGCCAACTCAGATCTTTTTTATTTGATCTGAGCATGCCAAGACAATATAAGTGTACTTACTTTTTTAATGTTCCACCCGGACTGATGACATGAAGAAAACAGTGGGAAGTTGCTGGATTCAGAACAGAAGGCGTGTGACAGGGCAGAGTTACGCCAGTTAGGGGAGGCCTATATCCAGCTGTAGACCTCAAAAGACCGATGGATAGATGTATGAAGTGTTTAATAAAGGACTACATGAACTTGTAACTTTAATTTTTCCTAAGTAGGTAACAAATGTTTATCAGCATTGCCTTTCATTTAATCTGATCATATCTCACTCGTGTAACCATCTTTTACCCTGTGAATGTATGTATTACAACATTGCGTGTATGTATGTATTAAGATACCCACTTAACTTATTTGTTTAATTTGATGTACATTCCTACCCTTATGCCTATCTCATATTGCTTTTCTTGTCATCTACCAAAAGGTTGTCTGGTAGAGATCGCTTTCAGCGATAAGATTGCCTTTTGTATACGTCTCTTTAAACTGATTTTTTTACATTATGTTTAATGTAATGGTGTACAATGCTATCATTGTATAAATCTTTTAAAAATGTTGACTCGTGAAGAGCATATTTCGAATCATAGATTTGTTTGTACGTACGAGCGTAGGTATATTTGTATCTATGGAACTGAAAAGTATTCGTAATAGGACCTAGTAGAATTTAAAAGGAAAACTAGCTAAGTAAGCTCTTATACTTTAAGAATATTTTTACTATGTTACAAATTGAGAGAGTTGAAAAATAGTGTGTTCATAGAAAGTATAGGTAGTAACTTTATAGAAGTCAAGAGTAAATTAAACAGGTTTACTTACCGCTTTTGTGATTTTATTATTTGTATATGTTTATATATTAATTAAATAGATTATGATGTATTGTAGATAACCAAGATACAACTGAATATACAAATTTTAGTAAAGTAGGTAATAGATACAATAGATGCTGAATATCTACTTTAGTTTTATGTCCGAAGGCAGAGGAAGAATGAAAATATATTTTATGAATACCTATGGCATAATTTGATGTTTACAAAAAACTTATTCCTGTTTATCTATCCTAAACTATCCTTTCATGTTTCGATATTGGGTGAATGAATCACAGTTTGAACACAAAATGAAGCTTGTAAAATATAAAAAAAAAAAAATTAGGATAGTACTTAAAAATGTTTAAATAATTGTAAGACTGAGAAATGTTAGTACATAAGATTAAGAAGTTTTTATTGTGATAAAAGAAAATACACAAATAGAGAGATCAATGTTTTTATTTCAATTAATAAATCATGTATTTTGCAGTAAACAGGTTAAAATTAGTGGCCACCTCTTAATCTAAGCACTAGATGAAGAGTTGACTCTTTCTGAATGTTGTAATCAGAGAGTGTGCGACCATCTTCCAGTTGTTTACCAGCAAAGATCAACCTCTGTTGATCAGGGGGGATGCCTTCCTTATCCTGGATCTTTGCTTTGACATTCTCAATAGTGTCAGATGGTTCCACTTCCAAAGTTATGGTCTTGCCAGTAAGTGTCTTCACAAAAATCTGCATACCACCTCTCAATCTAAGAACTAAGTGCAGTGTAGACTCCTTCTGGATGTTGTAGTCTGAGAGAGTGCGACCATCTTCAAGTTGTTTACCAGCAAAGATTAGACGCTGTTGATCTGGAGGAATGCCTTCCTTGTCCTGGATCTTTGCCTTGACATTCTCAATAGTGTCAGATGGCTCCACTTCCAGAGTTATGGTCTTGCCAGTAAGTGTCTTCACAAAGATTTGCATACCACCTCGTAGACGCAGTACTAAATGAAGTGTGGACTCTTTTTGGATGTTGTAGTCTGAGAGTGTCCGACCATCTTCTAGTTGTTTGCCAGCAAAGATAAGCCGTTGTTGATCAGGTGGGATACCTTCTTTGTCCTGAATCTTGGCCTTTACATTTTCAATTGTGTCAGAAGGCTCTACCTCCAATGTAATGGTCTTTCCTGTCAAAGTTTTCACGAATATCTGCATTTTGCCTGTAACAAGAAAAAAACCTTTCTCAGTATAAGTTACTAAAATCATTGTTTCTATTCTATAAGTGACATTTCTGTTTCTTTTAAATTACTTCTAAATACTTGTCAATAAAGTACATTAAATTCAGTGCTGCCAAATGTTAAAATGCAAAATGCAAGTGTTGCCCACAAAATATCAGTAGATTGTACCTTAAATCAGTAGATAAAACAAAAACACTAAAATTTGATGAAATCAAGTTAATTTTAAAAAGTAATCAATTACTTTGTATTTTATGAATTTTATAACCATTGGGTACTTTATGAACAATAATGTATGTAATAGGCGTAATTTGCATTCTTGCAAATATCTCCTTTAAGACTATTGACTTATTTATGAATTTTAGGAGTCACAGAAATCGTGAAAAACAGCCTCACAATTCGGTACTTTGGGTATTAGCGGTCCATTATCGCTAGAAATACTGAAAAATCGGTAGGTTCAGCACCACTGATTAAATTGTAAATATAATTAGGTAGGTACATAGTTTATTTTACTCATATGACTCACAACATTGCCTAATGCAATCTTCATTAGTTATTAGGTATAACTCGAATCTTTATTAGCTATATACTTATAGGTATAATTTTGTAATGTAATCATTACAAATCTCTTACAAATACATTACACCGCAAATAGGACTGAAGTACGAAGAACATTCTAAGATAATCGAATGCAATGGTACCTACTCCTTCCTAACGACTAAGTTGAAATTTAAAATATCTTCAAAGAATAACTTGACTAACCACACCCAAATCGAAATACAGTGAAGTACAGTGCCATGAAAGCGGGAGTATGTAGATGGATGGAGAGTTGATTGGGAAGTATTGAATAATGAATAAAAACCCGTTCAAAATTTTTAATAAGTACGTACAATAGCGGTCAGTCGGTGTCTATAGGTAATAAATCCTACAATAATTTGGAAAAGTGTTAAATTAGTTTATTTTGCATGACCTAGTTAGTTAAGATAACAATACAAAAAAATATTAAGATGGGTACCTATCTTCTGCGTAGTAAACAGTTAGAACGACAAAATGGCGTCGTCTCTAAGCTAAGGTGTTTGGATTTTAAAATTTATGAAATTTCACTACCTACCTATTGAGTAAACAAGAGCAATCCTTTTTAATTACCTACTCTGAACCCACAAAACTATAGATTCATTACTAGTAACTAGAAAGTTTAGTAAATACATTAAAATTAAGGAAAATTTCTAATAATAATTTTATAGAAAATTATTTTGAACTTACCAGCCTCGCCACAGAATCACGGTAATTTCACAAATTCTGTATTAGATATCAAAATGTCAATGTCCGAAAAATATTTTTGTAAAAAGTATCTTTTTACGCGTTCACTACGTCTTCACTTTCTCGTTTCTTCTTTGTAAATTAGTCAGACAAAGGAAGAACGACCTTTTTATAGAAGAACTTTTTGTGTCGATCAATATAATATACACACGTACTCACACTACTTACAACGATGCCGACGACCGCCGAAGTTCACCGACTCTATATCATGTCCCTTTTCGTCGTATGACATTAATACGGGACAACAAAGAAGCCATTTCTGGAACATACGAATCATTGTGACGCTACTGACGCATTTCGTGGCGCAATACATTTCCACTGAATTTTCCAGCAAGATCAATACCGAAGTACCACACTAACAATAATATAGAAATCATGTTTAGGTACATACACAAGTAGCCTATTTGTACACAAAGATTATTTCGTATTATCTAAAAAGCAGATAAATATTAGACAAGTAGGTAGTAGGTATTTACGTAGGTACATATAGCTATATATACCTACGTAAATGTTTAATCGAAGTTAATCGATCTAATATTTTTCACCTTATTCCAATCTAACCTATTACAATGTTTTTTTTTACTTTAATTTTATTTTATTTTTGTAAAGAAATTAGAATGAAGAATACTGAGGAAGGTACTTGTAATATGTAGGTATAGTTAATAATCTAATTACATATAATCTGAGTAGTCTTCATACTTTTTTAGATGATTAAGTAATAATCAAATTAGGTCTTCAGTAGTTCAGAAGTGCGCGTAGCCCCGCGACTTTTGTAAATCGTAAACGATTACATTACAGAAGCAACGTCGGGCTCGGTCGGTACTCGGATGAGTGACCGCAAGTGGCGTATTTTGCACGTTCTTATGTGCTTCGGACGGCATGTTTAGCCGTCGGTCCCGGTTGTTATAAAAAAAAAGATAGCAATCGTTAAATCCTGTCAGAAACCTTTTTGGTTTTTCATCAGACGGGTTGACCACTAACCCGTTTCTCCATTAACCCGCATTGGTGCAGCGTGGTGGAGAATGCACCCAATTGTCACCATAACCGTGATACCGTGCCCAACAGTGGGACATAAAAAGGGTCGCAGTCAGCTTCAGTAGTTAGTTACAATACAAAGACTGTCGTAGGTAATCCCTAAGCTGCAGGGCAAGATATACATTTTAAACTTTGCCCTGCCCTAATATTTGTATGAGCAGCCCATAGGCTACTGGCCTGCGAAAGTTCCTTTTTGAGGTTTTCTCTCTTTGCAAAGGATGGGAACGTCCCCACGCAAACGTCAAAAGTAAGCACCTATAGGTACACAGGGTACACTATTATAACAATAGGTCAATCCTTTACTATCCTGCTTTAGGACTTTTAGGAGACATGGCACACGGGTGATGAAAGAGTTGTGAGGTAAGTGCATCTTATGGAGCGTTGTCTTCTAAAGACAATCGCACTCACATTCGCCTCTAACCTCAAATGTGATTGACATCGACTCTGAAGTTTTAAGTGATTGTGTTGCTACTCCTGAGGACTAAGTTGGAAAGCCAATAGGGTCTGCCTAGCTACTTCCTTCCGAACGAAACACAGCGTTTCTTCTTCACGGCAGGACTGGTGCAGCGGTAGTGACGCCGCAAACAAGTTTTCGAAATAAGATTCTCCCACTTTATTTAATTTATTTTTAGTTTCACTGGAATGCTTTTATTTGATAATCGTATACTGCAGGTCCATTCAGTTATGTAGGGGACCCGCGCCCACGACGTCGCATCAAAAGGGACCTCGCGGTCCGGTTTTGACCTGTAGGGCTATTAGCTATGACGCGCCATAATGGATTTAGAGAAACATCTTTTTGGAGTTCACTCCCTAAAAAACGATTTATGGTCGTATTAAAAAATTTGAGAAGTAAAATTATGTGTAACAGTAACGATAAGAGTAACGTTTTACTGCGTAACGTCTCTCGCGTACCTTTCACTTGAGAATCATGAATGTCAAGTGAATAATTGTGTATAGTATAATAGTATACCAGGATTTAATATAGGTACTGATTTATACCAATAGCAAATACGTATCAGTTTATGTATTGCTTTGAGTTTCATTACATTAATTAATTTTTATTTTGTTATGTGTAATATAGGTGCATAAATAAAAACAATAACTAAAACCACATCTTAGTGTAAAAATTAGGGGATTAGATACTAGATACTAACAGGGGAAATGAAGCATTTTAAGGCGATACGCAGTTCGTGGGGTCACGTAGTGTAATGTAATTTTTACTTAAGTTTGTCTTTCATTTCTACGACAAGATTTAAGTTTCTTGCAGCTAAGAACATAGAAATAGAACCAAATATATTCAGCACCAAAATCGAATAATTTGACAGAATACAAATAGTGATAAAGATGCTGAATACCGAATATTCGGCGCATCTCTACTTATTAAGTATTTGCTAATAATTATTATATTATTGTTAATGATTTCTTTTTTTTCTAAAGTCAGTAAAAACTAAGTAAATGGCCCCTGGCACTATTTAGTAAAGTATACAATAAAAATAAATGAGATATATATAGAGCTTAAAAAAATATTTTTTAACTCTGAAAATAAATTATATGTATTTATTTACATCAATATCTACATTACATCTATATCTACAAGTAAGTTTATAGATAACTGATTGTTATTTTTTTTGCTCTTCATTAGTCTCCCATGGTCTTGGCCCTCGCTTGTTTTCCCAGTTATCAATATCAAGTTTCTGTATTTCCTCATATGCCTTTTCCAAGGTGACTTCCTTATCCTTCTTAAGACCCATTTTTTTAGCTTCTTCTTTTGTTACACCTTTCACTTTCGAGAATTGATATCTGAAATATAGGCCATGTACTGAATAGTTAATTGTGATCTAAAAATCACAAAAAAATAGAACATTCATGTATGCTCTCCGTTTTTTTTTTTGACGTCATTAGGTTACGAAGTCATTCATTTTATTCTTATTAATTTTACTTTTATAAATTTAGTATTATTATACAATTTATTTAAATCAAAATTATCTATAAAATATTACTGATTATCATTAACTTATTGCCGAAGAGTCCTTTATTCATTCAGATTAAGAAATATTTTAAAATACATTTATGAAGTTTGTTTTAAATTTTTGTTTGTCATAAGACAACAGCAGTTAGTTTGATCCATAGCTTTTTTGTTTCAGCATAATTTGCTAAATCAGACACGATCCAGACTACGCAACATATTAGATCATATTAAGGTATAAGAAGCAGATGAGTATTACTACAAATAAATAATCAAAAGTTATATTTCATAATTCCAATCAAATTATAAGCCTTGATAAAATGTCAAATACATTTTTCTTTCATTAACATTACTTTATCTCTATTAAAATGATGGTAAAGTCAGAACTGGCTATTTTTCACAGTATTTTGCTCTCTTGTAAAATTTAGAAAATGTAGAAACATTCATCTGATTCTTACAATGTGATATGTGCATATCTAATATTTTTACATCCCTATTTGGCTGTATGGTGCATTAATAAATTCTAAAATTTATGTGAACCAAGTCACAGCTTGAGCAAAAGTTATCATTTATTCTTTCTTAAAGCTATCTAAAGTTTGTGTTGTTAATAATTTCTTAAAAGTAATAAACTAAATATTAACCTAACTTGTGTCCATTCCCTTAAACCAAAAGATCCTCCAACGACAAATAATATGAACGGTAATCCGTACTTAATGGATTTGCGTTTGCTGTAAGATGTTAAAGTATTTTTGAAAAATTCAAGATTATAGTAACTTCCACCTTTTGCAGCCATTATCTTTGTTTCTTGTAACCTGAGAAAACTACAGAACAGTGAAAATTATTATTATAAACCATAAAATTAACTCATAACATTACTTAACTTTTAAAAAAATTACAAACTTGACATGACACTTTTATTACTACATTCAACTACATTGAACAATTAATTCAATTTTCAATTCAAAGTTCAAAATGACGTTGACAGTGACATTATAATTATGAAAATGTCAACGTTAATGTCATAGATAGTATATTTTACATTTTGATTAGTATCTTTTCCGAGTCTGTGACATAAAGCCAAACCGACTTAAAGGCACTCACTCACAGTCCACCCCTAGTAAATTATGGAATTCGTTTTAATATCCTGTCATAGTCACATCGTATTTCATTAAACATATCATTGTATTTTTACAATACTTAACTTTTCGAGATGGAAAAGATTTAATCATAATTTGGCTGTATACTTAAAAATTATCTAACGTCTGCAAAAATTATAACGACAGACGAACTACAAAAATAAAATTTATAAAATGGCGGATATTTAAGAGTGACGTATGTGTTGTGTTTATGAATTTATCAATTTCTTGTTAATGTTGTGACTAAAATAATGAATTGAGTACTGTTTCGTCCTATATTGTTTGTTATCTATAAATCGTGATACATGGTAAGTAGACTCATCTTTAAATAGATTAATTTCTTCAAAGGGCTGTCACGGTATTGAGGCTGTGTACGGAATTGTAGGCGTTCAACGTAACTATTTTTTCAGCCTGCAGTAGTGAACGATATAATTTCGTGTAGCTCCATATTAAGCTCAAATGTTTAAGTTATGTGACGACTTCATGTTAATAGTACACCTTAATGTTGTCATTTTTTTCTTGTTCTTATTGCTCAAAAGGTATCGAAGGTACATGTTTCCTAATCGATTACGTATGGTCTTAATAATATGGAACTTCTAGGAGGAATTCATGACGGCACTCATTTTCACTATATAGACATTATCAGTCTCTAAATTAAAATTATAATTTGCATATTCAGTTACACTTTTACAGCTATACATTATAAACCAATTGTGTTTTAATGAACAATACTATTAAAGTGGACGTCACAGTTATGTAAATGCCCGCCATTTCATTACTTACTATTTATTATATCTCTACAATTAGAGCAGTATGATGGAGTATGCTCAGGGCCTCACCCAGTTGAGAGAGAAATGTGCCTACCAGTGGGAGAAAAAAGAATTGCAGTCATCTGTTTAAGACTTGTTATTTAATAGATAATAAATAGTAAAGTAGATAAAAATAATATAAAAATAATAGTAAGATGTTGGAATGAAATTTATCATTGTTATACCTACCTGTGGGGTGGTGCCAGTACTGCCAGTTAGGAAATATCTATGTGCAACAATGGACCTCTAAAGGATACAGCAGTTGGATACCTACCTATGGCTGCATCCCTTCTGTGCTCTGTTGTAGTATTGTTTTCGATTTGTATCACCTTCTGCATGTTTGACCATGCTAGTCCAGTCCAGGTGAATGCAAAACATATCTTAACCTTTATTAGTTTTACTTTATCTAAATGATGTTAGTAAAAACATGTTTCGAAACAATGAAATGTTTTGAGTAATCATGCAAGTAGAATTGATAACTATGTATATTAGAAAAAACATGAACTAGCTTGCTCACTATATACTCTTCATTGTTTATATACCCATGACAAGCTGAGTAAGTGAGTGGAAAAACTATGGTTCTTGAACAAACCATTCATAATAATATAGATACAAGTCTCATGTTTTTATTGATGTGATTATGATAATTACATGAAAAGTGCATTCATTTATTCTTTATTGAAACCTTAAAATTGAGGAAT
>DWPO01000015.1:0-10748 GCA_018251755.1 Morvina fissimacula | reverse complement strand
ACTCCGGGATCTCCAGTGGAACGCACCGGTGTCCTCCAAGCGCGGCGCCCATTTTGGGCTCTGCCCAAGAGAGAGACTTGAAGTCTCACCCCGCACCATCCGGTGCTTACGCCGACATGCGGGCCACACACGCCGTAATTTTTTTTATTTTTTATTATACACTATATTTTTTAAAGAGCCTACACACATTTTGTTTTAATATCTCCTTAGCTAAAAAATAGGCTTGTTACAAATCAATATAACATTTACATTTCTTACAAAGACGCCGTCCCATACAGAATTGCTTCGACCTAATATTCCAACGGTGATTAAAATTTTGAATTGTTTCACAAATACAAAGTTCCCAAACGGTTTAATAAAAGCTGTTTGACTGTCAGAAACACCCTATTACAATCCTCGATAAATAATCAACTTCAAGCATAGTTATTAAATTTAAACTTTTCGTGACAATTCGGCTTAACAAACTGAATTAGGGGGGATTTGGTAATAAATATTTGTTCACTCGTTCCTCTAAACTAATTATAAAGTGTATAATAATTGTTTCTCGAAATTCAGACGAGTTTCAAGGTGTGTTTTACTGGTAAGTGATTTTGCTATAATAATAATAATCATTTATTTGTAAGTAAGGTTTACAGGATGGTAACAAAATAGTAAGACGCTTACTGAATGTGATGAAATGATTTAAATTCTAATGATTTAAAAAATATTCAATAATACAATGTCAAAGAAAAAAATATGTATGTCATTTTAAATTTTACAACAACAATAATAATATGTTAATTTAAAATTCTATATAATCGGTCGTCAGTACAATTCGCAATAATTAACTATTTTGTTTATATTATTTTATTAAAAATCCATATTCCTACTTATCACCAATACCTATAAGCGTAAATAGTTGTACAATTGCACTTATTAATAAATCAGATAAAATTGAGACATGCGTCATCTATCGCTAAGGTATTCATTGACAGAATAATAACATTTTTCTATTAAATATGTACTAAGTTTCTGTTTAAAAGAATGTGTATCTGACAGTGTCCGTATTTCTTTTGGAATTTTGTTATATACTTTCGAAACCATCCCGAAAAAGCTTTTTCTAAAAATGCGTGTATTTGTTTTTATGCTTGCGAGCTTATCTGTATGGCGTGTCCTTGTTATAAATGTGAACAAATCAGTGTTCGTTTTTACAAAAATTGCACATTCTAATATGTAAAGTGTTGGCAACGTTAATATTTTTAATCTCTTGAAGTGTGGCCTACATGAGTCAGTTTGCCTAAGATTGCACATTGCTCGTATACATCTTTTTTGTGCTTTAAATGCAATTTCCCTGTCGGTGGCGTTTCCCCAAAATATTATTGCATATCGCAATGTTGCAGCGACATAGCTGTGATAGGCTGTCATTACAGCAGCTTGGTCAACAATATGTCTAAGCTTTCTTAAAATATACGAATATTTATTAAGTTTCTTAACGACATTATCAATATGAAATTTCCAATTAATTTTTTTGTCAATATGCAACCCTAGAAATTTAATATTATCCGTTTCGTCAATCTTATTTCCTAAATAATTAACATTTAAAGTTTTACTACTTACATTAGTTTTGAATTTGAAATTTACTATGTTTGTTTTTGAAAAATTAATATTTAAATTATTTAATCTAAACCATTCTATTATTTCCGTCAAAGTATTATTTATGTCATTTTCTAAAGCCAATTCATCATTATTTGTAAAGAGAGCTGTGCTATCATCAGCAAATAAAGTCATATGTTGATTAATCCTTTCTGGCAAGTCATTTATGTAGGCCAAAAATAGTAAAGGTCCTAAAATACTTCCTTGAGGCACACCAAAATGTACTTTTCTACACCTTGATTCGTATAAGCGTTCATTACCTGTTTTTTCACACATTTTGGTTATTTGCGTGAATTGTTCTCTATCAGACAAGTAAGATTTTAAAATATCATAGGCGTTACCCCTTATTCCATAACTGTACATTTTATTTAATAGAATGTCATGGTCAACGTGGTCGAAAGCTTTAGTTATATCCATGAATAAGGCGACCACAGAACGTTTTTTATCAACATTGTTCATAATCGTTGATAAAAAATTAAAAATTGCTAAATTTATACATTTACTTCGTCTAAAGCCAAATTGACATGAACTTAATATATAATTTGATTCAAAGAAGGTGTAAAAGCTATTATAAATGAATTTCTCAAAAATCTTCGAGAAAACTGATAGTAGTGCTATTGGTCTATAATTATTAACGTTTGCACTATCGTCTTTTTTAAACAATGGTTTGATCACAGCTCGCTTTAGTTTCATTGGAAATACACCATTTTCAATGCACATGTTTAGTAGATAGCTCAATACCGGTGCTATTTGTGTTGAAACTTCTTTGATGATTTTTGTTATAATGCCGTCATAGCCTGAACTTTTGGTGTTACGCAATGTATTAATTAATAAACAAATATCTGCTGGAGTTGATGGTGGCATAAAAATTGATTTAACACTGCTATAGTTGAGCTTAGATGCTCTATATTTGTCGGTGCTTTGGCTATGAACCATGTCAATAAAATGATCGTTAAAAATTGTGGCTATCTCTTGAGGATTCGATATCACTTTTCCGTCAATATGTAATTTAGTTATTAAATTTTTTGGGCAGGTCATTTTTGTGTTATTTATTATGTTCCAGGTGGCTTTTGATCTGTTTTTAGCATTTTTTATATAAAAAATATTTTGTGCTTTTTGTGTCAATCTAATTATTAATTTATAACGCTTAGCGTATGATTTATAATCGTTTCTATTTGATTCATTGCGACAGAGTCTGTATTGCCAAAGTAGTTGTCTTTTCCGTTTACTGCCCAGTCTGATTCCTCTCGTTATCCATTTTGGCTTCGATTTTGTAGACATTTTTATTTTTTTAAACGGAAAGCAAAGGTCATAGATCAGTTTAAAAAGGTCGTGAAATTTGTTGAACGCTTCATTCGGGTCAATTAATTCATATGTCTCATTAAATGTCAGCGCAGCAATGTATTTTTTGAATTTATTTTTATTTTCCAATGAATAATCGCGCTTTTTTATAAACCAATGTGTAAGATTGCATTTCTTCTTGGTGGGAAAACTCAGTAATTGTGCGGTGTGATCCGATAAAGCAAAGTCATGTAACTCACTTTTGCAACCTTTTATACTATGCATAATATTGTCTATACACGAATTACTGACTATGCAAGTAGGTTGTTTAAATTCAAGTTTTAAATTATAACTCAGTATGATATTCTGAAATTCAATGGAATACTTGTCATGTTTTAATAAATCGATGTTTAAATCACCGCATAGTATAATATTTTATTCTTACAGGCAAATTTTGACAGAACATTATCTAATTTAATAAAAAATGTGTCAAATGATATTGAATTGTATTTGGGAGATCTGTATATGCAAATAATGTAAACGTCGTGGTCCAAAAGTTCTATTGCGGAAAATTCCACTACTCCCAATATGGAACAGCTAACAATTTCTTTCATTTCCCTAAAATGAAACGTATTTTTAGAGATTATACAGCAACCTCCGTGTCTAGTATTGCGCATGCAATGTGATGCTAAATTGTAATTCGGCAATGTTAAACAAAATTCGTCGCCATTGATCATGTTGTGTTCGGTTATACACAATATATCAATGTCGATTCCTTTATTAAGTAATTCGTCTAAATACACGGTCAATAAATCTGATTTACTAATAAGTCCATTTATATTTTGGTGCATTACATTCACCCACTTACACACGAAAAAAATTTTCATTACTATTCAAACCATTATTTACATTTGATTCTTTTGTGGATATATTGGATTTAATTATATTTATATGGTTATTACATGCAGTACAATTTAAATTATTGTAAGTTTCGTTACTAGTTTGTGTACCGCTGTCTTTATAGGATATTTCTTTTTTTTTTTAACTTACAGGATAAGATATATTTTGTCATTCTATTGTGATAAAAAATGCATAGTATTTCTCGTAACAGAGATCTAGCTAGATGAATTGCGAACATATTATGGCGAGGTATTGTTCTGCTATAATTCAAATCTGTATATACAACATTTTTATATTTACTACAAATGAACTTAAGTTGATAATTGAGTTTCGATTCATGTAAATAATCATTTCTAGGTATTTCGCCAGTAATAATATTTGTGTTTGTAACAGAAGATAACCATATGTTAAGTTTAGAAGAATACATATACGGGTTTCTGTCGTTGCTACCAGCTAACATAATAACATAATCGTTCATAGACAAATTTTTAATTTCTTGCTTCATAGATGCTACGACCTCTCCTAAGCGTGCGTTCGGTTTAACAAAACTGATCACTTCGTAGTCTGATCCGAGTAAGTTTTGAAGATAGTGACGTAAATTGCGTCCTTGATTATCTGCTATTATGATAACACGGTGTTTGATGAATTTTGTAGTAAGCTGTGCGGGAGAGGAAAACGATATGTTTTTCTGGGGCTCAATTACTGATTTTTTTGAGCTTGCATTAATCTGGTTCGTTTGATCTGATATGGATATGTGTGGGACGTTTATGTCACTTACGCTATTATTGACAGTCGGAGAGGTATACAAAGTAGTACAAGCACTTTTAGCTAATTGTAGTGGAGACAGCCTCGAGGTTCTCATTTTAATGTTTGACAGTTGACTTCTGTTGTGTGTTGAGATATTAGAACTGTTCCCTTTTGAAGGTGACTCGTGAGTCAACTGTTTTAACAATTCAATTTGTTTCTGTATAGTATGCTTTAGTTGAATAATTTCACTATTCATGTTATCTATCAACTTCTATGTTCGCGGTTGATAGTTTTTGACGTAAATTTTCTATTTCGATCGTCAAGTCGTCTATAGAAAAATTGTTGTTCTCGTTTATTTGCGGTTCACTATGTAAACTAAACATAGTCGAGTCTAGGAATGTTGAATTTGAGATATCGTTGTTACTTTGTAGCTCAGAGAAATTCATTGTGATCGTTGTATTTTTTTTCTGAATGTAACATTATTATTTGTTACTGTAGCGATGTTATCCATCTTGAACATTTTTAACTTGACAAATTTTATTATTTTTTTGCTCTAAATTTCTTAAATAAATTTTATGTGGAAAAAATTTGCATTTCGCCGAGATTCGATCTTCCGACCACACAGTGGCACACAGTATGCAAATTTATACCATTCGCTGTGCCATTAAGCCATCGTGCCATATAACATGATTGTTGAAATTAGTAGATACAAGAGAGCCGATGCATTGATTGAATATTTAAGCATGAAGGTATGTTGGTTATTAACTTTTTGATCACACCCCCAGATTCTTATCTTGATCACTTTTTAAACACTTGATTTTTATTTCTATAAAACACTTTGAAAACTGAACGAAACATTGATTAGATTCCAAAATTCTATTTTAATTTGGTGTTGTTTTCGTTCATGACACTGTGGAATGCTTGAAAAAACTGTTTGTTATGTACACCGTTTACCATTAATTTGATGCTTTAGAAACCTTTTATTTGCCGAAATTGCTTAGATAACACTATCACACATTTATTAGGTCACTATTACTAAATACGTAATGTTTTTTTGCAAAAATATTAGATTAATGAATTATAAACGATATTTAAATACGGAGCCTTGTTAATGGTGACAAGCTGTCAATCCGAATCCGAATCTAATTATCTAAATTAGCATCTAAACATCGAGCAGGCAAAGACTGAATTACTTACGATATATACAATACTCCTCTTCCCCCTCGGATGTTAAAGTATACAGACGTATTACGTTCAATTTGGTCATTTCATTAAATAAACTATTTTGAAAAAATTAATCGAGTGCAAATAATAGGAAAGCATAAGTGGAAGGAGTATCTCCAAAGTGTCTCAATAAACTACTGGCTGTGAACCTACCGCCCTGGTAGATAACACTGCGCGTGAGTCTATTTCATTGTCATATCAACACAAAATACGCAGCTACGCCATCTTTTACGATTATCCAATCAGTGCAAACAACAGTGCATGCTACAGACCTGGTACTCGGAAACAAAAGACCTGACCGCGTCAACAGCCCCACCACGCATCGATTCGAAAGCGCCATCATCGTTTTTAAGTTGTGACCGACCCCACCACGCATCAAAACATATGCGACGCCATTGCTCTCCAGCATAACTAGTGAATTTGCCACGCCTCTTATGCACCTGATTGATACATCATTACTGATAACGAAGATGCGCTTGCGCCAATAAAGATCAAGATCGTCTTCCACCTGTTGAATGCAATATTGCACAGGAGCTTACCTCGTGTTTATTAATCCTCAACAATTAATACAACAAGTGCATAATAGTTCGAGAGCTCACAGATAAAAACTGAATAAAAAAGATAAAATAATTATAATATAGTTAAACACAATCTCTATTTAAAACTATAAAAACAAAATAAACATGGACAAATCATTATTGGATTCGGAAACGTATCAAGCAGAGACGGATTTTGCATCTTCGTCTAATTTTGTATCAAAGCGTTTCAAACGGAAAAGGGATAATGAGCCTTCATACGATTTTTCGGAATTTAAAGAGGAAATGAAGAGGATGATAAACGACGTTATTAAGAAACAAAAGGAGAGGTTTGATTGCAATGATGCAACACTGAAACAAATCAAAGAAACAAATACCAATATCGAAAACTCCCTTGCTTTCTTAACGACACAAAATGAAGAAATGAAGAAGAAAATCGAGCTTTTAGAAGAAAAAGCAAAAGAGGATGAAAAATATATTACTATCCTAGAAGATAAAATTGAGAATATGCAGCAAGATTCCAGAAAATCAAATTTCGAAATTAAAAACGTACCTAAAATGCCGAATGAATCTAAAAACGATCTATTAGATATGGTCATCAGCTTGTCCAACACAATAGGGTGTGAGTTAAAGAAGTCCGATGTCAAAGATATTTACAGAGTTCGCGGAAAAAATGAGTCCAATAAAAATACCCCAATTGTAGTAGAAACTTCTTCAACGCTCCTAAAAAATGAATTTCTAAACATGAGTAAATTGTATAATATAAAGCATAAAACGAAGTTACGTGCTCAACACCTGGGATTCCGTACGACTCCAGACACTCCAATATTTGTTAATAGCCAACTTACTGCCAAAGGCGCTCGACTTCATTTTCTTGCACGGGACCTTGTAAAACAGAAGTTATACAAGTATTGTTGGACGGCATATGGTAAGGTATATTTAAGGAAAAATGATGACTCTAGTGTCATTTTAATTAGAAGTGAAACGCAAATTCATGATTTATTGCAAAAAATATGACTATATGTTCTATATTGTAGAACGTTTGCCTTTTTGTTCAACATAAAAGCCTATGGCTTGTCTTTTTATACGACTATTTATAGACTATTTGTTACAGATTTGCACACAAAATATACACAAATACACTTACACAATCACACGTATCACAACATAATTAACACAAAACTATATACATACATACAAATGCTAACACAATACCTAAATAGCATTCAGTCTTCTATCAAACAAAATTTAAAAAAATATATTGTCTCCATCTTCTATTGCTCTTTATACCTCACATTTGATTTAATACTAAAACCTTTTTACGCAAAAAAATATGGATAGCACATTAACAACGGTAAATGAACTAGATAAAACCCTGACCAATTTTACAGTAAAATGTGATATTCAAGAATTAAATAAGCACATAACCGTTAATACAAATGACTTGACCGTAATTTCACAGAACATCAGAAGTATTTACAGAAACTTTGATGACTTTCAGGTAGGCCTCGCGGACCTACATTTCGATCCAGATGTTCTGATTCTGACGGAATGTCGTCTAAGTAATAAGCCTATTCCACAACTAACTAACTACGATTCTTTTGCTTCTATATATAATAGTAACCAAAATGATGGAGTAGTGACGTACGTAAAAAGTAAACTAAAACCTAGCTTCACGGAAATTAAACTAAATCATGCGTCCTGTTTACAAATAAATGTTCTTAATCATATAGTCTTAGGTATATATCGCTCACCTTCACATCAAAATGCTTCTGATTTCATTAACTCCCTTAGGTCGCATTTAAATAGTATTAAATCCTGTACTAACATAATATTAACTGGTGACATTATTATTAACCTTATCCCTAAACACAATGAGCACACTAATGACACTAACAACAGGGTTAACTATCTTAATATGTTATCAATGTACGGCTTTCTAACGGGTCATATACAACCTACAAGAGAAAGCAGCTGCTTGGATCATTTCATGCTTAAATATCATAAAAGTAAGCACATTGCTCATATCGCTATTTTTAACTCAACCGTTACAGACCATTGTGCCATATTTTTAAGTTTATCTAAATCGAAGTGCGAATATAGTAGTAGTAAAACATTTGAGATAACTGATTACAAACAAGCCTATAGTAATCTACTTGAAAAAAATATGAAACATCTTTTAATAAGCCAAGATCCGGACTTTATCGTAGAGCAGTTAATTACATATATAAATAAGTCTTTGATAGATAGTAAAATTATTAAACATGTACCTAAATCAAAACGCACTATAAAGCCTTGGATTACCCCGGGAATTCTACGTTGTATAAGAAATAGAAATAGGATGCAACTGAAACTTAGGTCTGATCCTGATAATCAAATGCTTAAAATCTCATACATCAGGTATCGTAATTTTTGCAATAAACTGATTAAGAAACTAAAAACAAAATTCGAATCAAAGCAACTTGCGAACTCTACTAAAGACCCTAAAACACTTTGGAACACAATTAAAACAATAACACACATAAAACAAAAGAAAACTATTAATACAGATCTTAAAGACAGATAAAAACTTCTCCTAATGAATCAGTTAAATATGTGAATAACTTTTTTGCTAATATAGGTAATAAACTGGCGAAAAATATACAAACCGACACTAACCATCTAAAAGAATGTCAAAAGAATTTTAACACGAGTTCTCATTGTTCCTCGTTTGTTTTGTTAGACACAGACCCAATGGAAGTAGAACTTACAATAATGAGTCTTAAGTCAGGAAGTGCGCAAGGTTGGGATAATATCCCAACTACATTCCTAAAAAGATCCAAAAAAATACTCGCACCTTTAATAAGTCATCTAGCAAATGTATGCTTCAAAACTGGCACATTTCCTAATCTTCTCAAAAAATCTATTGTTACTCCAGTTTACAAGAGCGGGAATAAAGACGATATAAATAATTACCGGCCAATTTCGATTCTAACATCAATATCAAAAGTTTTAGAAAAATTAATGAACACTAGACTAATAAACTACTTGACTAAATTCAAAATTATATCTGACTCTCAGTTTGGATTCAGGCGTGGAATGTCAACCGAAGATGCTATCTTGGCACTAACATCTCGAGTTACAGAAACATTAGATGAAGGTAAAAAATGTCTAACAGTGTTTCTAGACCTTAAGAAAGCCTTCGATACAGTTTCCCTCCCAATTCTAATGCAAAAGCTTGAATGTATAGGCATCAGAGATAAATCTCTTAATTTGTTTGAAAGCTATGTGACAGGACGTAGACAAAGTGTTAAGATCGGGGAAAGCATAAGCGAAGACATGGAGGTTATCTTTGGCGTCCCCCAGGGGAGTGTACTCGGTCCTACACTATTCTTAGTCTACATCAATGATCTTACTAACCTTAAAATTAATGGGGGGAAAATATTTTCTTATGCAGATGACACGGCCATAGTTTTCTCTGGCTCTACGTGGGAGTCAGTGTTTAGTATCACTGAAAATGCACTTAATACAATATCTTCCTGGTTAAAATATAACCTCCTAACCCTTAATATCACTAAGACTAATTACATCTGTTTTAGTATCAGTAAACGGACTGAACCAAAAAGCAAACATTCGATTAAAATTCACCAGTGTGATCAAAAAGATGTAGCAAATTGTAACTGTAGTGAAATTCTTAGAGTCTGCACTACAAAATACTTAGGTGTGATGATTGACCAACGTTTGTCCTGGCATGCACAAATCGATCATGTTAATCAAAGAATAAGAAAATTAATATGGATTTTTAAAACACTACGCCATGTAACTACACCTAAACTTTTAAATCAAATTTATACTTCATTGGCACAATCTATCCTTACGTACTGTATTCCAGTTTGGGGAGGAGCAACTAAAACAAAATTTCTTACAATTGAAAGGGGTCAACGTTGTCTTTTAAAGATTATGCATGTTAAGCCTTTCAGATTTCCGACTCAAGATCTGTATAAACAACAAGACTTGCTAACTGTGCGAAAATTGTACATTTTACTCACAACTCTTAAAATACATAAAACCCTACCACTACCAGACCCTACTTTAGCCAAAAGGAGAAGATATAAAGTTGCTGAAGCTCATTACACTAAAACCAAATTTGCCAAAAGGCAATATTTAGCACAATCAGCTTTATTGTACAACGAGATAAACAAAAAGCTTGACATACACAATCTATTAATCAGAAATTGTAAAGAGAAAATAATAAAATGGTTAAAAACGCTAAATTACAATGAAACTGAATCGCTTTTATTGCATTTTACATAAGAAATACATTAGAATGTCGCTGACACATCCACACACACACTCTCTCTCTCTCTCTCACTCACACACACACACACACACACACACACACACACACACACACACACACACACACACACACACACACACACACACACA